>JARHVA010006399.1:310000-340000 GCA_037957365.1 Torreya grandis
GGGAAAATATGATGAAAATAAGGAATGTGAGATTGTCATGTGGGTGATGTGAAACACTTAGCAGGAAAGAGACCCTCTAGCTAAATGGGAAAGGATAAGATCTATCTATATCAAAGACATAGGACACTCCAAATCGTTAACTAAAATTCAGGGACAATAATTTAAGTACATAGGTCATCTCATGAAGGATATATACATGAAACTAAAATCATCTTAACTTCCTATATTATTTTATTTGCTTCATACAACCCATTATAGAACTATCATCCTAATGAAAATATTGGATACATCTATTAAAATATAGGTGACACTAATATGTACAAATATATATCGATATAATAACCCCTGCCATAGTCTACTATCCTACTACATCCCAATCACCTTGGAAATATAATGAGGCCATATATGAATTTTAAGCTTTTATTGAGATAGAAAATTTGCCAAAAACATACAACATCTTTTTTCATGATCTAATTTTTGTTATATAATTTTCATTTTGATTTTATTTTGATATTAATTATTTTGGATTTTTAGTCCATCCTCCAAATGGATTCAAAAACTTTAAAATGGGTAAAAAGTGGTATCTAACATAAGAGAGATTACTATTAGCTACTAAAAGGGATAAACTTAATACTATGTTGACTATCATCATCTGCCCTTAGTCTATCAACAAGCACCTGCACTCACAGGATGTCATCAGGTGCTCACAGGATGCTGTCAAACACTGGTAGACTACAGTCAAGTATCAATAGGCTACCATCAAGTGACTATACTTGTAGGATGTCATCAGGCACCCATTGGATATTATCAGATTCCCTCATAAATAATTTCCATGATGGAAATTAAAGAGCATTAAATGAAATTATAGTTAAAAATACTAAATAACTATATTCTAAAAAAGTCATTACATACCTTGCTAGAAAATGTTGATTCTTGAAGCCCTCTTAGGACCTAAAATATAAACCACCAAAAAAATTCCTAAAGTTGCCTAATGATATGTGGTAAATTCCTCTAGACTAGCTTCCAAAGTACCAAAGAATTACATTTATATGAGGAATTTTATATTCAAATGTAGGTGAATCTATCGTTAAAATTAACTTTGACACCAAAAATTTAGGCAATCCATCTCTATTAGCCAGCCCACAAAAATCATTAAATGTCAACTTAAAAAATGCAATATTCATAGATTAACGAAGGTTGTCCACTAGAAAAACCTTGAAGCTATTACAGATCAACATAAAAGGTTCGAATAAGCAAAACTACAAACATATCATAAATAGATCCTTGGGGCATGTAGTGGGTGCAAATGTAAATGATAAATGCAATTTGAATGGAATTAAAATAAAAATTGTGACATGTTTCAAGCCTCAATACCAAAACAAAATTCTAATGGAAGCAACAAAGCATTGACTAAATAGATTTTGGCTAATATAAATGCAACATGGTGCCTTTGAGGAATGAATTACTAGTGGTAATTGAGACTCAAACCAGAGGACTAACACAATGATTAAATATTGAATTTACAATTTGATCAGCAATTGTTTACCTTTATCCCTAGCATTTATTTTAAGAATGCTAAAGTGGTCACAAATTGAAGTTATTTCATCTAGGCTAAGATTAACTAGCACTATTTATTTATATATTCACATTTAAATTTATTTTGCCTGCTAATGTCTATTTATAAATTTATATTCATGTTAATATATTTATATTTATATTATCTTTAGTGTTATATCCTTTCTATGATTTCAATTCATAACAACTTTTTATTCTAATTTGTCTTTCTCCCAATCAATTTTTGCTTTGCCACAAGTTTCCCAAATATCTCCTAGTTTTAATGATGTTTAAAATACTATTGCTTTTAATTTTTATAATATTTAATATATTGATTTTATCATTCCTTATAGTTTATTTAATGGTCATTATCAACATGTGATGTAGTATTGGTCATCATATTAAATAAACACTAACCTTACAAGTACATCTTAGTTTTTAACTCTCATAAGTGGACAAACACAAAGTCCATGAATAGAGAGAGAGAGAGAAATTAAATATAATATTTATTTATTATATGAAGATAATATAATTAAAACACATTAAATATATACAATTTCATTCATTCCAATATAACATTTAGTAGTATAATCTTAGTCCATTCGTGGACATTGTTCACTTCTACAGTTCACTCTTCACACCTGCACCCTTACAACTTATATAAGGCCAGAAATCAAGATGTAATGGTGTTTTCCTTAACTTCCTTCCCTATCTCTATTTATTGAAAATATTGAATTTTTTTACTCTTCTTAGATCAAAACCCAAGTGAATGGATCCAATTTACTTTTAAGGGTATTATGCATAAACCATTTTGGAATATAAAGAATTTTATCTTCCAAAACATATGATGTTTCATGCTTCATTGTGACTTCATATTTCATAAATTATGTGTTTCCTTTGCCATGGGAATTAATCTCTATCAATATTGCTAACATATCATAAACCTTGGATATAACACTATACATGGTGAAATTTGATGTGAAGTTTCCACATCTCTGATATATTGGGTTTTAGGATTTTGAGTAGAAACATTGTTCCATGTAATGATTTTTAGGTTTATGACAGTTTTTGATCATATATACATGATTTATGCCTAATGTATTACATGGTACATTATACCATCAATACATTTTACTATAATTCATAATTTGTTGAAGAAGGGGATGATCATAGTAAACTAATACTTATCTAAAAATTTATTTGATAATGTGTACCAATAATTTTTTACTTGTTCTCCATACCTATGCTAAAATTTCATATTCATACTCTAATTTTATATATGTAATATTCTCAATATCTCCATTATAAGCCTAGAATGAAGCAGAGAGTATGCTATTTTAGTAAAATTAGATCCAATAGATATTTTGATTTAATTAATATATTAAAAGTATATTTGAATTCACTTTCCCTTTTTAAAATATTTGTCCATAAATTTTGGAATAATCCATGGTGAATCACATTAAAATTTGAATAATTTATGATGTGTAGTTTTATAGAATAGATGATCAATACTTTTCAAAGAAATATTTGAGAGGTCAATCCTCAAAATTTGAGTAAGAATGTTTTGAAAATGGTATAAAAATGAAATGATATTAAAATGGTCCAAGATTGACAATGAAAACCATCCTTTATTATCCACTTAAACCTTATGTTAAAGTATTCTCTTGACATGAAAATACATGGACAAGTCTTAAATTTAGTGATTGAGAAAAAATTATAGAGGAATCCACTAACAAATACTTAAAAATTTAATGTGTATTAAATAAACACCAATCTAAACTAGAAAATAAGAAAACATTGCATGCATGTACTATTAGATAATAACATAATACATTTTAAAATTGTCATACTCATTCATAATATGGTACTTCATAAACCAAATTGCATATATTATAATTGTATATTATACCTCAAATAATGGTATTTATACATATTATTTCAATAATTTAATGCTAATAATTCTAGTATGGATTTATACCCTTGCAAATGAAAAGGTGGGTGTATATATAAAAATACACCTTTTTCTCTCAATGCAAACCATAATCCTAAAATGAATTTATAAAATAACCATTATAAAACAAGCTAAGAAAATATGTTTATTTAAATTATTATTTAAACATATTTCATGTAATTGAATTAAAAAGCCATAAATAAACATTATTTAACAATGTATATTTAAAATATTACACTATTGTGTAATATTAATTCTAACCAGGTATGATGATTGAACCCATGATACATAAAACTATTTTTTGAGTAGTGTGAGTGAATGTTTAGATGGTTATTATTTGAAAGTGGTAATCAAAAACATTCCATTATGAGAAACACTAATCCCAATTCCTTCTTGAGATTAGAGCTTGAGTGTAATATAGGCCAGATGATTGACATTCATCCAAATTTAATGCTTTAATTACTTTTATTGCATAATCAAATTGATTCCTTATGGATCTTGTAGATTGAAATAATGGTAATTATATACTTCAATAATCTTTTCAATTCCATAGATTTTGGTTGGCTATGGAACACTCTACAAAACATCATGAATGGTGAATAAGAAGTTCTCATAGTACAACCATATTGGAAACTCATTTAGAATTAGCTTATGGATATGTTTAATCTCCACCTCCATAATGGATGGCATCAAAAAATAACATATAAAAAAATTACTTTAATAAATATTTAGGATTTTTTGTTTGAATGTTACACCCTAAATAGAGCAAAAGCCAATTAGAGGGCTTAGACATTATATCAAACTCTCAATTGCTCACTAACTTTGAGTTTACCAATCAAAGTTTAGAAACTCAACTGATAGTATAATTATGGATAAAAACTAGTCTCACATTGACTAATTATGAATTCTTCCTTCTATATAAATTTCATAAAAAGTAATCGATGGTGATTATAATGAATCTCATAGAATGGCCTGATCTATCACTGATCTATCAAGATATTTATAATTATTTATATATCAATACAAAATTGGACCCTAATAACTAGCATCCTTATGTAAAATAAATTGAGTATGAGTAAAAAAAATAAAGAGATTATGATAATTACCACTCAAACCAACCATCTCTTAGACACTATAAATCTTGGTTTGATGAATAAAGTCACTTTATGTCATGTCACTAACTAAATTTGTAAAAATATTGATAATGAAAAAAAAAAATGCCTACCATCCAATAATACTTTTATTTTATCACATTATTCCACCTTTATAATATAATTTATGAACAATTTTATGCTTTATGTATCATTGTATAGATATGCTTATTATATTGGTATCAAGAGACATGTTTATATGTAACCGAGACAATGAATGGTTAAGAAACATTTTTTTGAGTCTAGAATACAATCTATGAATATGAAAATAAAGGGGAATGTTTGTCCTGAAATTATGTTATATGAAAATAAAGGGACAAAAATTATGGTTGAATAGGTGAAAAGTATGGAAGTGGTGGTCTAAGGGGAAAACATTTAATTTTTTAATGGCCTATTTTGGTATACTATAATTCTCATGCCTAAATATAGGTTATGGCCTAACCTTATTGAATGACCTATAGTTGTTTAACCCTTTATATAATGTATGGGATTCGTACCAAAGAACATTCTAATTCTACATCAACATGAATGCATTCGGTATGTGTCGGTGAAGCTTGTCTAAAAATGTGACCCCTAATAGGTTCTATATGCTAACCTAAGGCATGATGTGCAAGGCACACATGTCATACAAATTTTTATTTATGTCCTTATAGCATTTCATTTTACATGGTGTCCATAAATGTTAGAATGCCCTTAATTTGATTTCAATATAAAAAATGATTACTTTATGTACAAGATTATTGAATATTCCAACATATTTCATTCAATATAACATACAATACTAAAATGACATGGATTTAGATATTTATTCCACATAAAGTACAACATACATGGATGTTAAAGGTGAATGTGATAGGATACTTATCCAGATAACCTTCATAGAGAATGTGTATATATGAGATTGTAACATGGGATTTTGTGTATTTATTTATGAAATTTATAATTCAAACCTAGATTATTCAATGTCCTAGATTATTCTATACACCTTTTGACACACTGCATCTCTCATACCTAAATATGGGTATTTATATGACCTTATACATTGGCCTACAGATGTTTAACCCATTTTATAATCTATGGGATTTATATCATCAACAAATTTTGACACCATGCCAAAAAGCATGATTTTAGGGCATACCCCTAAAACTCATCTATGAATGTGACCCCCACTGTGATGCATGACTTATAATGCATACAAGTCATGGAATATTTTTTTTTGCTGCCTTCCAAAATTTCCTTTCCCATGGTTTCCATAAATGTCATCATGTGCTTAGCTTGAATTTAATACATAAAATGATTAGTTTATGCATAATCTGATATAATATTAAGATATCTTATCCTTAAAAAATCCCATCATACACTACCATTAATGGTGAGTGTGATAGGACCATTATCCACATAAGCTTGGTTAATTTTAGTGTTAGAAGAGGTTCCTAGGTTTTCACCATAATATGATAATTGTGGGGATAGAGTGTGTGAAGTTAAGTCAAAATATTACAAGATGGTTTAATCAAGACTTTGAAACAAATGCACGGTTTATCACAGAAAAATATAATTTTTTAACATCTCAATGCATGATGAAAACTAATTATAGATATAGAAAAAATACATGCTAGAGTAGAATAATAAGTGAAATATTCATAATAACATAGAGAAATCTTTGATTATACCATAAAAGATTATAAATTACTATAATTAATAATAGAATATCTAGTACCAAGGATTACAACAAGTAAACCTCTATAGATAATGTTTTAATTATGTCAATATTTTGTGTGAAAATATCTCTAATAAAAATAACAATCACTATTATTTTACTCACACATACATCAACCCTTCTATTAAATTATTTATAGATACATATAGGTATTAGTTCTTATGGTTATAACTTCCAGATATAGCACAATGATAATATTTCTCCATATCACATTTGGTTGAGTCCTTTCCAACATAGAGATTCTTGTAACAACTCCCAACAACCTGAAAATAAAATACAATTATATTTCCCATATGATGTTTTTATACATACAAAAAAAATTACATTTACCTTTTATTACTAACATTTTCCCAAAATTAAAAGGTTGTCTCATCCTGAGATAACATCAAAAAGGTAATATGTCCAAAAAAAAAAGGAAAGATGACAAAATGTAGAAGTTCATAGGATTTGTGAACTTCACTCAAGGTGTTTGTAAACTAGTTTTTTCCTTTTCCACACTACTTAGCTTCCCTATTGGGATATAAACTAAGTAACATACTAGTCTTACACCCTTGAAATATTTTAATAGAATAAGATAACCAAGTGGAGTCCCTTAATTTTTTTTCAAACTCCTATCTCTATGTATTACTACAAAAGCTTATGATTAAAAATAAAATTAACCAAAATTTCAACATTTAGGAACCCACAAAAGTATCAGTTAGCAAGTGGTGGAATATTTCTTTATTAGATGATCTATAAAAGTTGGATTGATGAAATGATATTGGGTTCATATACGAATGGTGAAATACTTGCATTGATGAGGTCCAATTCATCCTTTTAAGACTTTCATTTGAGGAGAGATTCCTGAGTGTTGTGAAAAAGACCTCATAGTGAAGCTTAAGTGTCTAGAAATTGGTGAATATTCATGTTAGCATTGCTAATTAGAGAATATTTTACCATGTTGACTTTCATTGTGATTTTTTCATGGAACTGTGCCATTTTATCTACATATCTTTGTACTTGCACATCCACAAAGGATTTGTAATGCATCTAGTTATACTAGGTCTTCATACTCTACACGACTATATCCAATAAAGCAATTGAGGTTTGTAATACAACATCTATGGTATTAGGAGTTATAATGGGTAATGTGATTCTAGGTTGTGTGAAACTAGCCATGTAAAATTTGGGATATGTCTTGGTCTAAACATTATCTAACTGCTTCTTCTAATCTAGAAACTAGAGTTTAATTTACATAGATTAATCTTGATCAGTATCTCAGGTCACATGATACTTAGCTAATAACTTTAATAAGACATCAATCTTGGATTTTTTATCATTTCCCTTCTTGATAATACTCTCTTTTTTAAAGGTCTACCAATATTTGGTGAGATTGTTTAGTAGAAGAGAAAGATTATCCTTGTTTGAAAACAAAGGATCCATAATTATCTATGTGTATAAAGAGAATACTCAATGTTATTCATAGCAATACACATCTATTATTTGACTAAAATATATATATATATATATATATATATATATATATATATATCATCAAGCTCATTTACTTACAAATCTAATTAAAATAGATTTTATAAAATAGATTAATAAAATGTATTAACACCTCCAAGTTGCTTGGATAATGGCAACAAGGAAACATCCAAGGATGATTCTATTGTGTGCATAGTGAAGGAAATTCATGTGAATTGTGTACTCATAGATGACATCCATAAAAGGGCTATTGGAATGTAAAAATGGTTCACTATGTAGAGGTTTCTAGAACATCCCATAGCCAAAGGTTAGATAGGATGGATGGAGTATTGTCATCTTGTGAGACAACCATATGCCATCTACCTACATATGGAACATCCCTTGTGAGATATACATTGTACAAGAATTTGATTGAGTTTGAACATATTATTCCTTTGTAATAGTTATGTATGCTTCTTCAACACTCTTCTTCATAACTTTATCCTATGCCTGGTTTGTATCATCTTCTCATGTCTTCTTAGCAACCTCTTCTTGTACTTTATTCTCATCATCCTCTTGGGCTTACTTGGAAGCCTCTTATCTGTGTGACTTATATTATCAATCTTATACCTCAACCTACTTTTATGATTTGTCTTGCACAAGCTTTTTCTTCCTATTTTTCACCTCTACTTTCTTTTATCTACACTCAAATTCTAATTTAGCATTTTTGTATTGTTCTTCTACTACTTGTTATTGTTACTTATATTTTTATAAAACTATGGTTTATTGATGAATTTTATTATTTTTTTCATCCTCTTGTTTTTGTCTTTGAGCCTTGAAATTATTGGTTTGATTTCAAGCCTATAATTTATTAGCCTAGTGTTGGTCTTCTTCCTATTCCTGGTAGTCATCCTTTGTATTTGGTTTAGCCTCAACCTTAGCCATATGATTTTATTCTTTACACACGTGATGCTTAGCTACTCTTTGAAATTACTTATGTGTTTCTTTATATTATTTAATAGCTTGATATTCAAATGTGATTTATTTTATGTCGGTATTAGAATCTTGAAAGTGTGATGGTGAGGAACTGGGGATAGTGATTTTCACCTCTCCTTGAGAAACCCACCCCTAATGAACCAGAAATCTTGATGGTTTTAGAGTTTTAGCTTCCTACACTTTTTGCTCTCATATCACAAACTCTCCAATGACATTTGTAAGAATAGGTGGGGTAGCTATCCTATAGTACCAATGGATGTGTGGAGTTTGCATACACTATATAAGTTATTATTGGGGCTAGATTTTGTAACTCTTGATTTTGATGGCCTCATAGTGGCTCCTCCTATCTCAAATTTTTTTAAAATGCACTATAATTTTCACACTTAAATGAATGTATCTACATTGATATAAGTAGGGCATGGGGGTGATTCGATCCATAGATTTTATAGAACTCTATTTTGCACCTAGATGGTATGAACTAATTTCCATTAAAAGCATTATTTCTCTTCCTACTTATCATAGAGGCAATTAAACATTTTAGCCATAATCATTCTATAAACCTACTATTCATTAGTGTATATGTGCATCAAGTCATAGATCCCAGTTATTTTTTTATGCTCAGGTCATTCAACTGGGTGATCTAGATATGAATCTTCTACTTTGAGGAAGATAGAGATCTTTTACCCTTGGTCACCTTGCACTTCTCGTATCTCTAATTAGTGTGGATATTTTTGAAGCTTGTGTAGCTATAGTTTTAGGTTCTAAAATAGGTGGTGGTAACATTTACAATGGGGTTTCTCTCATTCTTGAAATTTATGTTTATTTAGCTTCCTTAGTCTATTCCACCTATATGTTGATAAAATATGGGAGTGGCATAACTGTTACCTTTGGTAGCTCATGAATTTTGATGGAAATGCCTTTTATTAGCTTCATAATTACCACATCTTGGCCCAAATTCTACATGACATTGGTCAGTATGCATGGGTTGTCTTGGATTACCTCCACTGATATGTTCCACCAACTTGTGAACTTAAATTGGTTCCAAACTTAAATATGATCCTTAGTTTAGGTGAGGTTCTTAAAATTCACATTCAACTAGTAGTTGAAATTGGGATGAACTTTATCCTTGGGTGTCTTCTACTATGTAAAGACTAATAGTAATACAAAAAAATTATACTAAAATGTTTATTATGTCATAATCAAAACTTTATTAATATTGAAAGTGTGTTTGTTGAATAATAATTAATGATAGTTAAGTTCCTTGTTCTGATTTATCATTTGATGAAAAATATCAATTACCCCTTTGATAGCTTACATAGCATTCTTAGATCTCTACCAAAATCTTTTTGAAATGAATTCTACTAGAATGTGCTCAAACACATCATAAAGATCTTCTAATTCAATTTGTCATGAGATGTAGGAGTTATTTTCTTGGATCTTTAAAAGGATTGGTGGTGTTTTTGATTTATAATGGGCTATAGATCTCCCCTTTAAAGGCATTCTTGTTTCCCTTTCCATCAAATACATATTGATGTGATTGGTTATTTCTTTGAAAAGAGAAGTCTTTCACTTATTGTATTAACCCAATAATACCTCCATTACATCTTCAATTTATCTAGAAGTAGTCAATTAGATCAATTGCTCCACATCATTGTTATATATTCTATGAGTGGTGCTAATTCTAATGGTTTCACCCATTCAAATGCATTTGACATGCACATATTTAGGTTTATATTATGAATAAACTCACAAGAATTTGGGTCTATGAAGCACATTTGTCGTAACATAATGCCAATGCCCATATACTCTTTTTGTGCTTCTATGAATCCTTTGATGATCTATGATATATCAAATGTAGACATTGTACATCTTATGATTTTATTATAAAATAATTATCTAAAATATGTGAAGTGTAAACTCATTGGAGAGAAGCAATTGGCTTGAAATTTTGTAAGCACTTTGTTATACTTAGTAGTGGATATGAAATTATCATCCTTAGTGTTAAATTTATAGCTTCTCACACTACCTTATACACTTTGATATCTTAATTAAAAAAATATCACTCAATATTTCACACATGAGCTTTGAATGAGTTGGATTCATTCTAGCTTATGTGGCATTATTTTAGTTGAAATGACATTAGATTGTAGTGGTAGCTAATGCTTTTTAACATATCATTTTAATTGGGATTCATTCGTAAGCTATTAATCTATTTTTAACATTGACCTATTACTTCTACAAATAGATTTATCAATCTCCTCCATACTTAATCATTAATTTCAATGTCTTGACCATTAGACTCCACTATCTGATTGAGATTTAGATACACATGTCCTTCCCATAGTTAATTTATGTCCATACATTAAACTCATTTTACCATTATATTTCATTACTTTACTACATTTGTAGTAATGGAACCCTATACTTAATATTGGATCCCTCTTATCCCTTACCTCTATACACACATACTTGTATTTACCTCACATGTACTATAAAAATACAAAACCTTAACTATTAAAAAATCAATAATTGCAATCAAGACTACCATATTCTTGGTGCGATATAACACCTTTATTCCATGTTATACTATATTAAAGATAGTAAGACTTAAATCTACATCCATTTACCTACCCTAGTAAGATATTTCTCTATAAATATCGTAGGGCCACTATTATAGGATGCAAAGTTCATGGATGATGGAGAGGCCTTTCCACATGATGTTAAACTTGCTAGGGAAAGATCTAAACCTGATACCATATAAGGAACACATTGATTTTCTTGAAATTACTTTGTTTACATATTTATATCATGCCATTCCTTCTAAATACAATTTTTTTAATCTCATGGGTCCATACTGATATGCATATCACATTACCCATGTAATTCAACTCTAGTAACCTATTAGTAATTGAATATTTATCACCTATTTGTAACACATTTTTAACTCATATATTTGGAAGAACATATTCCATAAGTATCACTACTTCTAACCCATAGACTAGTTGGAATGGTGTAAACCATGTTACATGTTTACAATGCATATTATAAGCCCATAAGACTAGTGTAAGCTTATCCTCCTTGTCATCACACTTCACATCATATATCTTAGTAAGAATATTAATTATCACCTTATTTTTAGCTTCATCTTGTCCATCTACATGTGTATGATAAGATGTGATATGATGAACTCATCTATGATGGTATTTATCATCTTAATTAGAAACTGAGTTCCTCTATCACTTAGCAATTTAAGAGGGTATCCAAACATGGTAATGATGTTCTAGATGTGTCCTTTGTACCATAACTTAGAGTCACAACAACTTCTACCCATTTTTTAAATTAGTCTATCATAGTCATTATGTACCTTAAATTATTACATTCACTTGAAGGATTTATAGGCATAAAATAATATATCCCCAATTATTAAAATGTTTATTACACTAACATGGTTTTAGAAACATCTCATCTCAATGGTGTGGGTTTTGCATCCTTTGGCATACATCACACTATTGTCTTACTCTCTACATATCCCAAAACAGATAGGGCCACCAAATTCCACATTGAAATATTTTCCTTGCATATGTATCTACTAAAAAGTGACCTCTTGTGAATCATTAATGAACTTCATCCATTATATATGCATGCTCATGATCTAGTGTCACTCTACATATCATTTCATCTTTGCCTAAGTAGTATAAAAATCCATTAACACTACTACACAAAAGAGATCTAGTGATTAGTTATTTATTATCTCTCTATATATATATATTATTCTAGGATGTCCAATATTTAAAAAAACTATGTGATCTTTTGTAGTTACTTCAAAATCCTAGTCACCTTAAATAGGTGTGCATAAATGACTCATCTTGGAGTTCCTCAGGTTGGTCACCATTATTCAGTTGGATGAGATGGTTCAAGTTGATATTCTGCTAACTTAGTTTGAAGTTAATATGGATTTAAAATTCCTATAAAATCATTATCTAACATGATACTCATCCTCCCAATATCAACTTGTTCACCTGGTATCATAGATCTTGATGATCAATAAGTAATTCAAAAAATGTGGCCAGAAAGTAGTGCTAAAATTTTATAGTGTAAACACTATCACTAAGGCTTTTCCCTTAGTTGTGTATAACTATTTTCTATGGTTGAAAATTTTCTACTTGTGAAGTGGATCAGATGATCCAATCATCCTTATATTGGTTATGTCATCACTACTCAAATGGCAAGCCTTGAAGCATCCACATGCACATGAAAATATTAATTCCATTTTGGGAAAACTAAGATCAGAGTAGTCACTAGTCTCTACTTTAAGTCAACAAATGTAGCCTGACAGTCCTCTATCTAGGTAAATTGGACTCCTTTTCACAATAGCTTGTCCAAAGGGGCTAATGTGGAAGTGTACCCCTTGAATAATTTATGGTAGTAACTTATGTAACCTAAAAAATATCACACATTTATTGAAATCTTTATTGGTGGCATCCCTGTAATGACTATAATCTTATCCTAGTCTACCAAAATTCCTTTACTACACACTACATGACCAAGTAAAACACCAAAGGGTAGAAAAATAAATTTCTTAAAATTTAGCACTATTTTCAGTGCTCTACATCTCTCTAACATTAACCTAATTTTTGATAAATGTTTCATAAGTAAAGAGAACATTGCCTAGTCATCTAAGTAAATTTCTAGGAAGTCATGGATGAAATCAATAAATGTAATTGACACAACCATAGATAATATTGCAAGTTCATTTATGAGTCCATATGATATGATTGGATAAGTGAATGAACCCCATTATGTTGTCAATATGGTTTTGGTCATGTCTCTTCCACAGTGGGTATATGATAATAACTACTAAATTCATTAGTGAATGAGAATACTTCGTGCCCTATGAAAAAATATAAAAATTTATCAATGAATGGAATGGGAAATGTGTCACTGATATAAGCATTTTTATGGATGCATTAGTCTTCATAGATACATATCTCCCTGGTCTTCTTCAACTATACTACCAAAGGGATACCTTGGTCATCTTTCTTGACAAATAAGATAATTCCTACTTCCAACATGTGATTGATTTCATCTTTGAATTTCATTTTCATGTTTAGGTTCAATATATATTATCTCTTTTTCATTTACCGTGCACACTCATTTATCTCTATGTGCATCTCCCCCAAACAAGGATAAACACCTTTAACTTCCACGAAAGTTGTTAGAAATACATCCTAATAGTCTCTTAACAACTTTAAAACATTTGAGATATTTCCTTGCATCCAATAGTCTCCAACATGCATCATTTTGGGTCCACATTATATGTTAATATTATTATGTGTTCCTTTATAGGCTCCTAATACATCCAAAATTATTCTTTAGAAATGAATTCATAGATTATTCATTCTCATTCACATTCTAGGAACCATGTGTATCACAAGTTTTTCTCCTTTGTTTTCTCTATGACTAGTTCTAATAGAGGATCCAACTCTCTCTCTATCTTTAGGATATCTTCTATAGAAATGTATTCCTCACCATCCATTCCAAAGGACTATCCATCCTTATGATGTATGTTATAGTAGGGATGTATCAATGTTTGGGCCTAACCTTGGCTAACTTATGGAAACTACCAGATGTGTGTCAAGTTTTTTATGTGATTTCATGCAAACCTAGTTGAAATTATGATGGTAAGTCTTCAACTCTTCCATGGCATAGAAATGTTTTCATATTTTTCAAATCCACTTTTACATGAGTGTTATCACTCTCAAAGACTAGGTTTTGAATGAAATTGTCTTGGATATGTGCCTAATGCTTTGTTTTCATTCTCTATCTTAATGGATGTAACAAGATGAGGGGGAAACAAATAAGTTCTAGATGAATTTATGTGGACTATAGTTATAATTGATACCCTCTAACATCAATACCTTAATATACCTATATACATGATATTCTAGGCATTCACCCTCCTGATAGAAAGGTTAATCTCTTCTCATAATATCTAATAGCTAGAATCAAGCTACTATTATTATAGACACTTACTTCCATGTTAAATTCTCATACTTAAATATGAACCACTAGTTCATAATAATTCCCTTCATTGAATAGTCAAGAATGCTAACCCTCTGGATCACATACAATACATATTGTTGAAGTCATAGGATGAACTCACCAACATCCTTTATAGTAGAATATTGGTGTATTTACTACTCAATCTCAAAGACCATTCATAAATGTTTTACCTCATGATCTACTTTCTCCTAGTTGAGTATGTGGGTGTCTAAGTCTCCACTTATTGAAGAAGATCTATCCCATGGGAGAACACACTCTGGGTTTTGTTCTCTGTAGTTCTACTCATTATGACCTATTTGATATCCACATTCTATATCATATTATGTTAGATAACCTACCATCATTGATCACACATCCTCCTTATTATTCTAAGAGATATTCAAGGTATTCAATCCCATCTTTCACAATATTCATCATGCACTAATAATTTGAGTCTATAGAATAGTGTTTTTGTAAATAAAAATGTACTCAATTTCTCGCACATCCTTCTACTTATATTAAACTATGACCTTCATCCATCTAGGATTAGAACTTCTATATGGTGAGTCTATTTTTTTGGGATGATGCAAGGACTAGATTCAATATTGTTCAGAGGAATGATATTAATGTTGTCATCTTGATGAGGCTCTAACTTATTCATGACTGGGTTCATAGTCATACACACACTATAGGCCCACTTATTCCCTCTTGGCATAGGGTAGTTAATCTCATTTATCTTCATATATATAACTTGAAAATCACCTCATAGACTAAACTTTATGATTTTGATTTCTATATACTCCAGGCAACCAATAGGTTTGACATTTTTATAGTCCGTGAGGCCTAGCATGATAGGACTATAGCTCAAAGCAGGTCTCCCAAGTGATATCAAGTGGATATAGGGATCATATCTACAATGCTTTCAAATTTGAATATAGCATTGGGTATTTCTTACCTGAATAGATCTATGTCCATCCTCACATCGATGTCCCATGTTTTTTTTGTCCTTACAAATAAAACCAACTTATCCATTCACTACTACCCTTTTTGCATATATTCTAGTAGGTTATGGAATAGTTTTGTGATGTTTTGGGAGATATTTTCATTTTACAATGTACTGAGGAGTTTCATTAAATCCATAAATGTAGTGACAACCCTATATTTTCTTAGTATATGTACTATCTATCAATATGTCTATTCATCAAGAGATAAATCATCATCTTAATTTATCCTTTACTATTGGATTGTCTTTAAAATATGTGTAGCTTCCTACATGAGGCCTTTTTTAGTGGTATTCTTAGGTTATCTGTCTATTTGTGCCTTTCTAATACCCAAGTCTTTAGGAATTTTAAATGGAGGTAACCCTTGTTCCATATGTTTTTGTCTAGTTACAGCCTATAATGTTGTACCCTACCTTAGTTGTGAATGGATCATGTTAAAATTTCCTATAGGCCTCCCCCTTTTTTATATTTATAAGAATGGATAGTGTTTTATATTATTTTGTTTTGTCAACCTACAATATACATAGAAAGGTTACCTCTAGGTATTTGTAGGGTAATTTATTTATACATGGTTTAGTTATCTATAGATATAATAATGAATGGGTGGCATGGGCCCATTTTTTCCTTGGGTCCCTTATGCACCACCTTGATATCCTCCTTTTCTCCCCTAAAATCCCCATCCACCTTGGTGCTTTTGTTTCCCAAAATTTCTAGTGTTATATGACACATTCCATCTTTATTATTGTGGATATTCATTAAATCTATCCACTTATGATTAATATGGAGTTAGGGTACATCCTAGATATTATACTTGATTAATAATAGGATTCCATGGAAATTTGTATGGGTAGGTCATAGTATGCTCTGGGAAGTTTTACAAGGTGATATTCTAGTTCTATGCATAATGTATGCTAACCACCAATTTTTGTGGTTGATGTTGTGCTTCAAGGACCTAAGGTATCACTAATGGATTTTGACTTGATATGATGTTCTTCATGTTAGGATTAGTCTATGTCATAACTATGGATTTATATGTATAAACCACGAACACTTTCTTAGTGATATCCTCCTTCAGTTCCTAGAGTGCCCAAAAATCCTTATCATTATGTGTAGGTGATTGACAAAATTTACAATACATGTTATGTGGAATTTTAATTTTATAATTTAAAATGTGACACTATGAGTTTGCATTCCATATCACTCTACATATTTTACAGAACATTATCTTAACCCTATGGGATTCATTTCTATGATGCCTTTATTGTCTGCACTCTATTCACCATATATCTAACTTGTTTCTTTCAACCCTTCTTTGAAACTATTCCTACCTACTTGAGATATTTTGTAATGTAATTTTAACTTTAGATAATGACACAACTACATTCCCATACTCTTCAATCTTCTCTGCCCATATCATAATAACCATTGCATCTACTTTATCTTTAAATTAGGTTTGGGCTATGGCAAATTTGATCCTTGGTGTTAAACCCCATACAAATAAATAAGGTTTTTATTTACTCTCCAAAATATATTCTAATTTGTTCATGATGACAGAGAACTTATAATCATAGTCACCAATGGTCTCTTAGGGTCCTTATCAGATCCCCTTAAAATTTTGAATTGTTTGGCTTGAACTCTTCGTAACCTTAAACTATATGATGATCTAGTTCTTAACATCATCAAGGGATGCTCTAGCTGTATTTTTCTTAAATATGAGCTCTAATGCACATCTTCTTAAATCATCAATAAATTCAAACTTATTTATATTATTGTCAATGATTCATTTTGCCTACCATTTCATGTCATTATTAAGTACTATTCATGGTCCATATATCCATATTAGAAAGTCAAGTGTATAAAATCATCCAATTGAGTTACCATAATGGGGTTTCTTATAGGTATCATAGTTTATTTTATTATGATTGATGTTAGGGATGCTTATAGTTTTGGAAAATGCTTGTCACTTTTAGGCAGCTCCTGATTTGGTGGTGGTTATGATGTCTCCTTTAGTTATGTGGATGTGGTAGTTGTATATATATCTCCATCATCTCTTTCTTCTTCTTCTAATATTAAAATTTGTTAATGAAATCCTTAGCCTAAGCACTAATTAAAGGATTTGACTCTGTAGAAAGTAATGTTATTATGTTTTTCTTTTATCAGTCTGAGAATATCTGTGTAACTTCATGATATGTAACCTTTTATACTTGTAGGGTTTTTATATGAAATTATTTTAGAATTTATCCTTGCCAAGTGTCATTGTCTAAATTTGTATAGGAATTATATCAATTTTGAAAAAAATGGACTCGGGGGATGTGTGCTTCCTTCAAAAATGGTCCTTACCTCTGAAAAAGTATCTCTTGAAATTTGAACATATATTATGTGTGTGACTATAATCTAATCCTTGATCTTATTTCTGAGGGTGCCTTTTTATAAAATACAAAGTTTTATTCATCTTTTATACTTATATACCACTTCTTCTTTCATTCATGATAAATCCTCATCGCTTCCTAATTCTCTATCTCTACTTATTTTGGGATCCTCACTTTGTTTTTTTTACTATACTCTTCTCCTTGTCATCTCTTTTCATCCAAATTATCAATTCTACTCCTCCTCGTCCTCCTATTTTAGTTTCATAAAATTCACATTTTTTATTCCATCTCTTATGTTGCTTCAAATCTTTTTATAACTCTATAATCTTTTTTGATCCTTTTACTCTTGATTCTCCATACTATACTTAGGTTCAAGATCTATAATTTAAACTTTGATTCATTCTCCCTTATATTGCACACCCATATGCCCAAAGTAACTAATCCATATTTGTAGGAGTGAGTACCATGTCCTATTATATAGAAAACATTTTTATCAATGTTTGGAGTCAGTAAAAAAAAATTCCTCTAATTCCTCTAATAAATAGGTCCTTCATTACATCAAAGGATAAGTATCCTTGTATTGCAAACTTAGTGACATATCCATTAATACTAGAAGCTATATAATGATCTATTGCATGAGTCCAATTTATCTCTAGATCCCACAACTATTATATCTTCCCATAAATACACAAAATGGTGTCACTTGATCATGGTAAAAAATAGTGATATTCAAATTGAGCCAATAATTTAACTAGTAGGCTCAGTCACTCATACCAAAAATATCATAAATGTTACAATAGAGGTGTTCTTGTAGAATATCTCTTAGATTACAAAAAATTATTGGGCATTATCTATCTAAAAATTCAATAATTTTTTGTTTCAACCATATTTTTATGTTCATTTGGGTCAATAAACATCAAAACATATCTTTGTCTATGAAGTTCCACACTCATCACACTATTGTTAAAAAGGTTCCTAGTTTTTACCATAATATGCTAATTATGGGGATAAAGTTTGGGATGTTAAATATAAATATTATATCATGGTTTAATCAATACTTTGAAACATATTCAAGGCTTATCATAGAGTAACACACTTGTTTAATAGCTCAACATATGATGCAAACTATTTATAGTTATATAAAAAATACCCATTATAACAGAATAATAAGGGAAACATTAATAATAACATAGAAAACACTAAAATTATACCATAAAAGATTAAAAATACTTATAATTCATTATATATATGATCTATTAATATATATTAAAATAAATAAACCTGCATAGATCAAGGTCCAACTTTATCAATCTTCTGTGTAAAAAACTCTGATTAAAATAACAATCACTTTTATTTTTGTCACACCTATGCCAACCCTTCTATTAAATTATTTAAAAATACATATTGGAATTATTTCCTATGGTTTTAAATTCTATATTTAATTCACTAATATTAGTTATCCATATCACATTTAATTGAGCCTTGACCAACATAGAGATTCTCATAACAACTCTTATCAAATTATAAATATAATACAATTGTATTTCATATAGGACATTCTTGTACATACAAACAATTTTAAATTTAACTTTTACTATTAAAAATTAGTACTAGAGAGATTATAATGTATGGTTTTGAGCTATTATTAGTGAAATATATAATGGAAAGTGGCATTGTTTGATACCTTATGTTTTGAAATAGGAATGGGATTCCTAGATAATATTGGGTGATAAGGCAATGTACCATTATAGATTAATAGGATAAATTTAATTCCCATTAATATCATCAAGGTTAGCATTCCCTTATGTCATAACCATCCCACTTCATTTGTATTTTGAATTATACTACTCTACATCTTGAATAACTTCATATGGATGATTTACCCTCCTTTCTGATTACCTTGTAGGCATTTAAACTTTGTTGAGATATATGGGTTTCATATAAATACAAAATTCCCATGCCATACCTATATGTATGAAGTTTTTGCATGCCACATACACTCTTTTATAAATTCCAACCCTTGTTGCACGTACTAGGTTGTCTATTTCTATAGTTTCATGCTTTGATTTTCATATATTTATGATGGTTTTTATATCATTTTCAACAAAGTATTATACATTTTTCTAACCTTCTTAGTGCTATTTTCTATTACATTTTTTGAAGTTATTTCAATTCTCATATTTTCATTTTTATGTGTACTTCATGGCTTACTTTTATGGTGTGTTTGACTAGCACATGCATTTATTAGTTACTTAATAATGGAAATGAGGACATATTTATATCAAAAGAATGTTATCTACTCCTGAAAATGAAAATATAGGATAACATGACACTTTTATATTTGATTAAATGTCTTTACATTATGCCTCTTGCGTATAATTATTATATGGGTTGAGCTTATGT
This sequence comes from Torreya grandis, assembly GCA_037957365.1. Lineage (NCBI taxonomy): Eukaryota > Viridiplantae > Streptophyta > Pinopsida > Cupressales > Taxaceae > Torreya > Torreya grandis. The sequence continues at coordinate 330,634 of JARHVA010006399.1, forward strand.
TTGTATTGACATGATGAAAGAGGTGTGTACATGAAGCTCAATTTTGAAGACATTTTTCATGAATTGATAGGAGATAGGGATGTGTTTGGAGGTTTTCTTGGTGATATACGTGACGATGTGACTTTATTGTATGGTTTGTTTGGATATATTCACATATATTGTGAAAATAATTTTTTCAATAAGAATAATCATGGTGGGAACAAAATTAAATATGGCATATCAATATAGATGTGTTCAACAAACTTGATTTAGAAGATGTGTATATGAATGAATTTTTTTAAACTTTATCTAAATTTACATTGGTTTACATAAATCATGACAAAGACCAATTATAATTTACTCAATGTATAATGTTACCACTTGTTGTTCTCATACTATTCTCCATTGCCTTCCCTGACTCGATGTAATGTTGAATGGATGTCATGAAATGTTATTTTATATATGTTGAAATTTTGTCAAAGACAAACTTTATACATGTCTTTATAAAAACTTTATTTTGATTATTTATATGATGTATATATGTTATTTTTATTATCTTTATATTATTGTAACATTATGTACTTATTAAAGTCATAACAATATTTTTATTTTATTGCCATTGTGGATCACCTAATATTTTGATCTTCAAAACTAGTTAAGAGACTGATGTGTTTACAATATTCAAATAAAATCATGAATTTAATAATGTTTTTACATATGAAAACTATTAAATATATTTATATATTGAATGAAATAATACAATTTAAATGGAATAGTGCATGACAAATAACATATTTGAATGAGATGTACAATAAATGTAGCCAAATAGGCAGTGTCATGTTCATCATTCAGATGTATCTGACTATGCATTACGATGACATGTAGTTGTCATTTTAATGATTTTTTGACTACCATCTCATTTTATTATATGGATTATTAAATAATTATTGTTCATATCTTAGAATATGTGGAAAATAACATTCAATCAATAATAAATTTCCATTGCAATATATGGAAAATTACATTCACTCAATAACAAAAGTACAATGCTAAATTGTTGAATGAAATTTTCTCCTTATAGGATGGAATAGATGGGAAATACATGGGAATAAATTATACAAATTAAAAGATAGAATATATTTGATGGTCCATTTGATTGCAGTAATATCAAGAGGGATCATTTTCTTGACATCAATGATGAAGACTTATGGGATATTGATGCTCACAATGTTGAGGAATTTATCAAAGGATAATAAATAATGTAGTCATTACCTATAAATTTTTGTTTTTCACATTGAAAAATAAAATCACATATTCTTAAAAATCATAGAAGGATCAAAACCACCTATTAATATGTCATGTATGTCACCTCACATTATAGATTATAAGTGAGTGTCTGTTCAAATGTTCTTTTGTTCCATTGATTTACATTTTTATTAATATCCATGATTTTTCATTTGTTTAGCACAATCATAAAAATACTAGTGTTCATATGGGCCTAATGATTTTTAATAAATTGATGCCATGGAAAAAGACAAGTTTGTAATGCCTAAATCTACAAAGGGTACTTGACCAAGTTAAATTCATACAAGGTATAGTTTTTAGTGTCATTTCATCATGTGGTGTATGCTCGTTACGCATGATTGTGTATTGATGAAATACAATCATGTAGAAAACATATATAATGAACAAAACTATTTCCATGGCCAAAAATATGAATAATTTAATGGCAAGAATTTTTTTGGCTCCTAACATTAGTCCCCAACTTAATGAATAGTTTCATAGAATACTATTGTTGGGAATGTTTGTTGATGTTATCCACCTTAAATCACATGATATGGTCCAAGAAAAACATAAATTTTTTAATGGTGAAACATATTGAGATGATCTCATAATCATGAATGACATATATAATAGAGAAATATTGATCAAGTATGAAAAAATATGTGTATAGTTCTGATGATGTAAAAAGTGTTTAGGAATGGGCACTAATGAATCCTGACAAGTGGTTTTTCTATTAGGTATATAATGGTGGAGATATTTATGGGGAGGTGAAATCCATTTTTCCTTAGGTATCCAAATCTCATAAAAATTGGAATTATTGTTTAGATTTGGGAAGTGTAGCTTATTGGACATGGATTCAACTTTTAGGATGAATGCAATGAGGTTATGTTTATAATATTTGTGATATTAGTTGATAATATGTGTATTTAGAAACATCCACTCCCTTTTGAGTTTTGTATTTTTTGTAAATTTCCAATTTTACAAATTTTTGGCATTTAATTCTAAATAGAAAGGTATACCCATTACATGGGTCATTATGTCATAGTCTTATACTGCTAACATAAGCCAATGCATATAAATTCTTCTTCAAATAGTGAATTTGAAATAAATTGAATAGATAATCAATGCCTTCATAGTAGGTGAGGTAGGTGTAGAGATAAAATCTACTAGGTGATTCATTTTTATTCCAACATGCATCATGGATTTCATATTCATATTTTTATAGACACCATCCCCACCTTATATAATTAAATAATACAAAACTATAATTTTATGTAGGGAGACATTTAATTTTGAGGTCTAATTATGTAGTTAATATGTTTATCACATGTGTTTGAATAATTTGATATAAAAATTGAAATTAATATGTGTGATGTTTGATGAGTTGGGGTACATAATACATAGCTATGATAATGAAGACATGGAGAAAATTGAGTCTAAAACATTTGTAGAAAGGTATCACCACTCTCAAGACATGTTTTTTGAATATTGGGAATAAAAATAAGTAGACATGGTTGGAATGTCACTATGATGTTATCATGTACTTCCACATGTTGGATAAGGAAAAAAATGCAGCCATATAATCTTACCAATCTCATTTGACACATTATTTCCTCAGCACAATACAGACATTTACACATTGTATGGTGGATTTTTTGGTTCACCAACTAAAAATATCTATCTACATATATTATTTATGGCTACAAGTATGCAAGGACACCAAATTATATAAGAAATTAAAATTAGAGATAATTAAAAATCTTTCATGGGTATGAGATTTGTAAATCTTAGACTATCATGTTAGCTTCCATAAAATAGAACCCTATTTATAATGGGTAAAAAGTATGAAATATGAGATGTATTATCATGTCTTTACTATAAGTCCATCAATATTGATGCATAATTTCATTTTTTCACTCCAAGACTACACTTGCAAATATGTGATCAAGGTGGACCCAATGAAAAACATGGAAAATTAGGTAGTTATAGAGGATGTAGGATATGGTGTTAATGAGAGAATTAAAAAAATTAATGTCAAGTAAAATTTAATTTTTATTTCCTTGTATAATTTATGCATTAACAATTTTGAGATAACTTCCATTCATGTAATATGTTTTCATTGCCTAGGTCATAGATAACAGTGTTCTAATTGAAAATAATGGAGAGTAAGGCATGGATGTCAAAGTTTAAATGCTGAAATTCATAGTGTTTAAAATATGAATATTTAATAATCAAATCATGAATTAAAGTCTGTCACAACAAATTTAGTTTATGACACTAAAAACCAATTGAGGGAGGTTGATAGTGTAAAACTTGTAACCACTCACAGTCATTTGTTTTTATATTTTTAGGTATTTCTACTTAGATGATTTTAATTTTATGAATATATTCCATTAACTATTGGATTTAATGATGTTGATAACCTAATATGCAGAGATTGATAGATATTTGAGAAAAATTATGAAATAGATAGAACCATATAAACTATGTTATTCTTTAAAACCTATATGATAGATGTTTTCACAAGGTTTAGAGTATGGATATATCTAATTAAAAAAACAAAATGGCTCATCGATTCCAATAAGTGTAGGATGGGTATGTAACTTCCACTTGTATACAGATGGAATTCATAGAAAATAGGAATAGATAAATACATCAGAGCATGTCACTAGAGAAAACACTTTTTTGAAACCCATCATAATAATCTCAAATGACAAGTCTAAAATGATAATATTAATATGGAAGTGAAGAGATATAAGGGTGGAAATAATAGAGATAATGATTCATTATTACATACCTTTATATATATCAATGGTATCATAAAAACAATAAATACATGTACATTTGGCATGATATTGTGATGTAATTGTATTTGTTTGATGTATGACAAAGTGAATTTGAAACCAATTGACTAATCAATATTTTATTATCTTAAATCAAGGACAAATAAATATTATATTTTCAAGTTGAATAACTCACTTAGACTAGCCATGTTTGGTAACATGTTGCATAAATATACTCTTTATAAAATGATTTTGTCAAACAAATTTAAGGCTAACAATAGTGCATCAAATTATGCAAACTCTCACACTTTAAATTAGGTTTATTGTCTATAACTCTTTCTTTGGTGTTCAATCCATGTTTTTATTACTTTTTATATTGGTATTATAAGAGCAAGACATTCATTCTTAACATACTCAATCCCTAATAACTTTACAATTCTCTCTTTTATATCTTGTCTTATAATCTTATTTATAACATTTAGATCCATGATTTATTAAAAAAATCATATGTCACCTTTTATTTTTTATGAAATAAAGAAAATCATTTTTTAACTCACTTATCCTAATTAAGTCCCAATATGAACATTATTTAAAATATAACAAATTACAAATCTTCTAAACTTACATACATTCTCAAAACAATAATGTTTACAACATAAAGGTAATTTAAATAAATATACATTCCCATAGTATATAATGTATCCTAAAAGTATTCATTACCATTCATAAGAATAATTTCTTTGACTACTATATATTTTAGATAGCTTATTTTATGTTCTTTCAGCAATTTTATATTATTTATATCGATAAGAAACCAATCTTATTTCATTTGTTTCTTAGAAGACCAATTTTGGAACAATTCCATTCTTTAGGTCTATAGGTCTAATTGACTCATAATAGCTCAAATGCATTAATAGGGATATTTAAAACTTAAAAATTAACATCTAGTAACAAAAGTGATTAAAATATCAAAACAAGTTTTTGACTTCATCAAAATGAAATTTCACTCAGAACCTTTCTTAATTGTCTTGCAAAATAAGCACCTATAGGAATTCTTCTCATAGTCAGATATCTCACACATGAAAAGATTTAATTTTTGGAGAAATAATATAAATAGTTTACAACTAACTTTATTCACCTTAATTTAAAATTTAGAGGAATTATACGAGTTAGAAATGAAGTTATGACCTAATTTATCTTACAAAACCCTCTTTTAGGGATTTTATGAGTATATAGAAGCCAAGATCTTCTAAATTAATGTTTATAGATATTAAAACATTTTAAATCCCTATAAAAGTTGTATTAGATGATCATAAGACTCATATAACTATTTAAATATTTATATTGAACTCATGTATATACTTACACATACTTCAAGTGACTAAATTAACTGTGCATACATAGAAAATAGGAGGATGAATAGGTTTCAAAAGGACAAACTTCAATTTAGCATCAAATTTCATTCAATTGTGATTTAAATACCCTCCTAAGACTCCTAAGGACATTTAAAATACCATTATAACTCATCTACCAATATTTTCCTCTATCACATTTTGGCACAAACTTTACAACAAACCTATTTTATCTATATATTGTAATCCATGCATTCCATGAGACCACATTAGTTTGACGCATTTTATCAAGTACTTGTTTTGGCTTGAATATTGTTCCACAATTTTAATACATATATACTATATCACATTAACCTAAAACATCTAGAAAAAAAATCAATTATGCTTTAGTGTATGCGCATGCCCTGTTCTAAACCTCTATTTTAAGAACATGTTGGGAGAAGGCTAGAATAAGATGTATAGTCTAGTTTTCAATATGCTAAACACATTTGTTTTTAATATTCCATGTCTTTATCAATAAACCCTTATTTTATCCTATTCAAACATTGTATCCCTTGAAACTATATATCTTTTACATGTTTTTTAAAACTATTCATTAGCCTTGCGTATACTTCCATATTTTAAATAGATATCTAGCAAGGCAATTTTAACTACAACATTTTATAAAAATGCACATTTATTTATGATTTGGTGGATGATAATTCTATGTTACAAATATCCCATTATGGTAAAGGTTGATAAGAGGCTACCATAAATGTTTTTGAGTATGTCTTACACATGTGAATTGTATTTTCTTACAATTTTCTAAAGCCTTTTCAAAAAATCAATTATGTTGATATCATGCGACCATTAAATTCCATGAGACCACATTATTTTCAATACATTTTTTAAATGATTAATTTTCCTTTCATATGATTCTAAATTTATTATAAATGTGTACGATGGATGATGTCATGGTAAATGGTCCATTTATTCATTTAACATCTATTTCATTACCTATTTGATCAACTTCCAAATTGGATCTCTATTTATTTTGCCTATTATTTAATTACCAAAGATAATATGTCTGAATATTGGTTTAGATATATCAATTAATTTTACTTTTGATCACTTAGCTCTCACTAGATCTTAATTTATACTTTTTTGATAAAAGACACCTACAATGTCCTTAAATAGAATTCTCACCTTCAAGACTATGGTCTACCTTTGAACAAAACCCATTGTCAATCCTATCACACCCGATGAAAAAATTTCACTTACTTAACATAATACCATGATGTTATTGCATATGTTATTTATACTTGTTTGATCATGTTGTAATTCAATGTTATACTCAAATGATAATATAGTTTGTAAATAGACATGTAGTCCTAGTTTTGCCATTTGAAGGATCTATAACAAAACTCAATGTGATAATAATGTATAACTTATCTATTTATATATAAATTTATAATGAATAGTATATACACCCTTATTAAATATCAATATTCTAATTCCAAAGGAACCCAAACCTAAATCTCTTAATTTTATCTTATCCTAATGAACAATTACAACTATATTTAAAGATAGTCTTTGTTTTATTTAAATCATCATGGGTAATTGGATTCAAGGATGATATAAATAACTTATAACAATTATAATGATCCCTTTAAGGGTTTTACAAAAAATCCAAATACTAGTTGGGTCATTAATGACTAAGAAAATCTAAATTCATCTTAATCTACTATAATATTGGTCACAAACCTATTTTTTCTTGACAAAGATATCATCATCATTATAAAATAATCATATATTCCTTAGATATATTTCTCAAGAATTCTTTAGACTATAATTAAATATGAGATACCAATTTATTTTATTTGTTTCTCAATAAATTAGACCCATTAAAAATATAGATGTTTTAGGCCTAAATAGGCCTACACTATAATCTTAATTGTTCTTACTTAAAAATAACCAATAAATGAATTTTATCACCTTATACAATCATTATAAAATGTTCACACAACACCAATATTGTCCTTACAAATTTTGGAGATAATTGACAAAGCAAAATGATCAAACATTTATTTTGTTTAGTTTTCTCAATGATAAGCTTTAGGTGTACATAAATCAATCACCTGTATCTAGAGTTTCAAAGTTCCATTCAACCTAAAAATTCTTTGTATAGATTCATAAACTCTTCTATCAGCTAATCACAAAGTTTCCATTTATTATTTTAGGTGAAATTCAAGTTATGAATCTTTTTATTTCAACAACCTTATCTTAGGGTTTACACGGTCTACATAGGGCCAAGAGACTTAATTTTATTGATATAATACCTCTATCAGGACCAAAATAACAATACCTTACATTTTTAGTCATGAGACCAAGCCCATATAGATGTTTATATGTCCCTTTAATTGACTGTGTGTGATTATATATGATGAAAATAAGGATTTGAGGGTTACAAGAGTTAAAATAACAAATTAGGTCTAGAATCATTATAAAAACACTAGAATCATAATATTAAATATAAAATACACTAATAATAATTAATTATAATAAAAAAATACTTTATTATTATATAATAAATATATAAAAGCATACACAGACCTCTATTATTTATTATTAACTCTTGAAACAATCATGGACACTTTATGCCTTCCTGCTTGTTTTAGTCATTCACATACACATTTTACTTATCAAAATAATATTTTTACATAGCTCTTTTAAATCTTTCATATGATTCTCAATCCTTATCAATTAGAAAACTTAACTTCTATTCTTGGAAAATAATGTTTTAACATAGTTGAGACATATTATTCCTAATTGTTATTATTAATAATACCAAAGATACATTACTAAAAAATCAAGTATGTTTTTATGGGGAAATTTAAAAACTACCCCTAATTGTTCTAATAAATAAAATTCATGTCATGATGAGACTGATTATTACGACAAAGATCTTACATATAACTTGGTGGATGATTCTACTACATCCATGACATATTCAACTAATACATCTAGAAAATAATTATTTTCAATTATGATTTAATGGATTCCCATGTGTTATTCCAAATATTTTATTTTCACATATTTTTTAATGATTTTGAAATAGGCTGTAAAGTATGGATTTACACTTTACAATTGCTATTGTTTAAAGTGTCCAATTCCTTTTTAATAAACCCACTTAGTTCAATCTTATATCTTATAAAACTTCTTATGAGGGTTTGTCATCATTGTGCGAATTGACTTGAGCCATTTATGTATTCCTTAAATCAAATTACCTTTAATATTCACATACAAAGGACTGTGTGTAAGACTGCAATAGGTGTTCATTGGGATAAAGTATAAAAGAGAATTTAGGTCAATGTTTTTTGGAATTTGAAAACTTTTCCTTCTAAAAATGAGTATACGTTGTTTTTCATCAGTCGACACTAGTCTAATGCATTTTAATTTACTTGAAATTTATGTTGATTTTTTAATGAATTTTCATTTACTTGAAATTTATGTTTTATTAAAACAAAAGTACTTATAACATTTTACTATGCTAAAAACTATATGAAAAATAATTAAATAAACTTTATGAAAATTTTGTAAATTATTGCTAAATGTTTTTCTAATGGCATGGTAGGTGTCATTAATATAAAAAATATTGGGAGAGTTGTGGAAATAAGATAATAATTCCTAGGAAAAAAGGAAAAAATACATATATCTTTGAGGATCTAGCTTTAGAACGTGATACAATGAGGAAAATCTCATGTGTGGTGGTCATTGCCATAAATAGGAGGGGGTTAAGATACACTAAAAGTTTAAACTACCTTAATTATTTATGATGATATAATGTTATTATATATTACAACATGGATTATTTTGGGTACCATATTATATTTTTGAGTTATGAGTTCCTAACATCGATAGAGAGGCATAATACTAATTTATTCATAGAGTGAACATGTGAATGACCAGAGCAGGATGTGGCTTTGCACG
>JARHVA010006399.1:345000-380000 GCA_037957365.1 Torreya grandis
TCCAAAATGATTTCAAAAAACAAAAATAAATGGATAATAAATATATCATTAACCTATGACATGGTCATTTTGATTTATTAGGCTATTCTATTCTTTCTTGGTCCTCCTCACCTTCCTTGAACCACGACCCATAGACATCAAAATCTATTGAGTCAGTTACCTAAATAAAAAAACTTATGATATGAGAAAAAGGAAGGTGAAACAAATAGGACATCCATAAAAATATTATATTTTACTCCCCACCATAGTTAATTTTTAATATACATATATACATGCAATCATGTGCACTTTATCACTAACATGTGAAACATTGAAAGGAGAATAAGGTAAACATGTGAAAATGATAAATCACCTATCAACAAAATCGCTTACCATAAACATAAAAATGATTTGATGAATACATAAAAAAAAACATTTCATCATTTAACCATGCAATACCATGCAATACATCATTAAATTTAAAGTTAACCACCAAACTATTACTTATAATGTACATAAATAAAAAACATTGTATCCAACACAAACCAAAAATGAAATAATTTTATTTAAATATCATGTCTAAATCATATGTTTGACCACACATCATAAATGTCATACATATCATGCTAAAATGTATGTATATAAATAATAATGTCCAAGGTAATAGTTATAATGGAATATCAATGTTCATGCCTTGGTCATGAAGCTTCTTTAGGAGGACAAAAAAGTGGAAGTTGTTAACCTAAAGCATATGTCAGCCTTCCAGGAAGCCACTTACATTTGAAAATTTATAGGTTATAAATATAGACATAAATAAAGAATAATCCACCAACATGAATAATATACATGTCAGCTTGGTAAATAACAAGTGACTAGCATACCTCCAATAAATGGTTCATAAATTTTATGATTGTGCCACCTCATCTTTATAAAAAGCATATATTTAATAAAAATATACAAAACTATAAAAAATTTAATGCTAGAGTTTAATGAATGTTATGGGAAGAAAAAAGAGTGGATATATGACATAGTCATCGTCAGAACTATAATATTATTTTGTGAGGCAACCTATCATGCACAATTTCATTTTTTACATTCCCATCAACAAACACTTATATCATTTCAAAAACGTATTTCCCTCAAAGGAATGTGATTTTCATCACTAAGATGTGACTGAGGTTTATCCCTCTAAAATCTAAACAATTATTGTTGCATAAATATCAATGTTAATATTCTGTAATTTGAATTAGATAAAGTTTAACTTCATGAAAACCATTCAATATAATTCATCTAACCTAAGGTCCACTATTACATGGACCTTATTGTTTTTCCACCCATATTTTTCTCACTCTATTTATCAATGATATTCCCTAAAACTAATTTAGTACTTGCTTCATTATGTCAAGTTTTCACTCAAATCATATGTAATAATCTCAAAATGATAGCCATCAAGGCTATCTCATTGACAAAACATAAGCTATAGACATTATCCTAGAAAAAACATGATCTTTCAAAATTATCTCTCTTTTTGATGCTTATGTTTTTCAAAATTCACTTCATTGGCTTACTTTCTCTTTGTCTTTTCATGATTTCTCTTCCCTTTACCATCCATTTCAAAGTTCTAGCATGCCCTGTGGGCCAACTTGGAATGGTTTACTAATAATGATTCTTATGATGGTGAGTTTTAAGTCTATTGCATGACCAAAATGGATGGCCATAATTATCAATAAATGTGTTACATGACCTCAACAAGTAAAGGTACATATTACACCTTGTACTACTTAAATCTATGATATTGTACTCTCCTACATACTTTCATTCAATTAAGAATGCATGTGAGGTTGTAATTAAAAATCAATGAAAAAAATATGACATCCTCAAATATAATAAAATTTTATTACAAAATTTGGTTCTTCCTTCATTTTAGATTTAAAAACATCTAAAATCCGATCAATACAATCATCATCAACAACATCTACATTGATGTTGTCATCAAGGTTATATTAATTCACCTGTTACTGCCTCAAATGTAGACATATATATGTGACTCATAACATATAAAAAACAAAAAACATGTACGAGCATTGTGAAGGAAAGAGAAATTACAATAAATACACACATTTTTAGGGATTAATTTATTATGCATGGGACTATCAGCCACATCTACATGGCTCCAATCAACCCCATCAAAATAGGAATAAAAAATAATAGTATAGGAAAATATATCATGTGTCAAAATTAGTTTAATGTTCACTATTATAAGAGGTAATAAAAAAGCATTTTTTAACACAAGGAGTGATCACACATTAAGGAAAACCAAAGGTTCTCATACATACCATGAGATAGATTAATTAGGAGTGATATATATGGTCCAATCCATCCTCCTACAATATTAAACAAGATGTAACACATCAAAATTTGAATGCAAAGTTTTAAAATATTGAACATTTTAAATATGTATAAATAATATTAAATCGGGCATGAAAAATAAACAAACCATCAATAAAATACCTATGTTGTCTCTTTTTCTATATCTTTATTCATTAAATAATTGATCATGCACTATAATTCCAACCTTTCTTATTTACAGGCAAGGGATAACTTTCCCAGAATAGTGGGAATACCATTGTTAATGATTTATGCTCTAACTAAAACCCTCATTCAATATTAAATGACTAGAGGGGAATGTCTAAACTAAGTTCATGCATGTAATGAAGACTTCCCACCAACTTATTTATCCTAACACAATTGATGTCATAACAAATTCAAATTCAAATTCAAATTCACCTTCGATAGTAGTAGATGAGATTAAATAAAAATTATTCTCTCTTAGAATAATTTTGTTTTAGGAAATCATCTAATTCCCATTCATCCATATTAAATCTGGAGTAGTCAACATTAATATAATTAGTTTCCAACATACAGTAATTTTCATACAAACTAGTTCAAAATATGCTTTACAATACTAACCCATACCTATGAACTACTTAAATAATTCATTGTATTGGTTTCAAGGAGAGTACAATGGTGTGTCAATAGAAAGGAAAACCCTAGTAGTTGTTAATGTGACATAACATTCATGGAATAAGATGGAAACCATTATTCATGAAATTAACATCCTATATTGAAAGTATATATTGTGAGCCTCTAAGAAGGAAATGTACATATTATAAGTCATAAAAGTAATTGTAGATAGTGTAACATTTCAATGTAGAGATTTTATTTTCACATTATAGAAAAATAATTTAAAATTTGATTTGGAAATAAATATAATATACCAACAACTTATGTGACAATTCAAGGAAAATTGAATAATTTTTTTTTATGAAGTAAATGAGATAAATAAAATTTAGTAGACGCATTATATTTTGAAAACTTTAAATGAATCAAAACATGATTTTTATAAAAATCAAAAGTTACCAATGTTACTTTTGAAGTAAGGAATGTTGATTCCATCAATATTGTATGAAAAAAGTTAAATTAAATTGCATCTTATTTCAAAGAGGTTGATGGTAATATTTAAAAATCTCAGTGAATATTTTGAATCAAGATGTCAAAAATAATAAGTATATACTATATAGTAAAATAGTTCTATAGTAAACACAGATTGACACACTCTTATAAAGTGGAAGTCTACACAAACACATCAAAATATGGTAAGAGAAACCCTTTTAATTTAATAAAATCACACATACATGATTAACCCAACACAAAGAATTGTTAAGCTTCATCCACATACCTCCTATACCAAAATAGAGTTCATTTATGAACTTACAAGGATAAATACACATGAATCTATGAAAACGTGTTGGAAATTATTAATAAAAAATTTAAAATAATTGATTTTTTTCTTTTATTATTAATTTCAAGTGGTTATAAACTATACAAAAGTGAATAAAACATGATGTAGTGGATACATGATCATAACCTTTAAAGCTTAAAAATCCATGACTAATATATAATGCACCTAAGGGGCTATAAAAAATAATCATTTGTGAATAATTCCCATCACTAATAATGTTCTCAAATACATAGATATGTGCATGCATGCATGCATTCATACATACATACATACATACATACATACATACATGCATGCATTCATGCATACATAAACACACATATGAACATGCACACACACACATGTGTGCATGCGTGCGTACGTGTGCACACACACACACACAAAAAAAATCAATATTTAGTCAAAATGTACATATGACAAACTAAAATGATTGAACATTTTATTTGTTTGAGAATTGAAAGGATTTTTTATATGAATGTTATACTAAACAATTTTTTGGGATTTATGAATTGAATTTTTAGATGAAATTTATATAATGAAAAGGATTTTTTTTCTAGCAGTTCAAATTGAAGTGTCATATTGAAAAGGGTATGGATAAAGATATTTGAAAATGGAAAATGTTACCTATGTTTGGTGAACTCCAAGTATGAAAAGTGAAAATGGTAATTATCCATGTCAAAAGATAAAGTATAGTTGTTCCTATTTATAATACTAAAATTAAAGCATGAATGGTGGAATTTAACAATTTCATGTTTATCATGGACATACAACTTAGTATATCAAAAAATTTCACAAGATATATTTGACATAACAGTCATAACATGTAGATGACAAAAGTATAATTAGTTGATAAAAAATGATTCAATACATGAATCAATGTATACATAAAGATATTATAACTTGGAACACAATTATCTTGAATAAAATTAACATGCAAAATGTGGGTTAAACATCATCAACTTGAGATTCATTATTCTCCACATCTAATTATGTTTATTGTGAAACCTACACATAACCATAGAATGAGAAAACCATCCTTATATTTATCAAAAACTAAAAATTGGTATCACATTGTTGACATTACTCAATAATTATGTAAACATGTATGTGATTGGAAATAAAGTTTTAAAAAATCCAAAAAATAAAATTTAATGTGATAGGAATCTAATGAATCGAAAAGCTTCATGTGTAAACCATGGATAAACACAAGGCATTTAAATAAATAAATATAGTCTTATATAATAATTTACTAAAATAAAAAATAGATCTCAAGATATTAAATATGTAGAATACTACATGGGATCAAAAACTTATATACCATACACTAAAAATTATATTCCAAACACCCTATTCTACCCTTTTATAAAGCAATGTTTGCCAAATTCCTTATCTCGAACTTAATATGAATATTTCTCCCATAGAATAGACTAGTAACCTAACAATATTCTTTGATAAATTTTTTCAAACACAACATAGGCATTGTCCATTATTAATCTGATATCTATCTTCAAACTTCTTTCATCCACCTACACTTGATCTATCTCCCTCTACCTTAGATCCAACATGGATCAAATCTTAAATGACATAAACTTTAGCTTTAAGCCTTTAGGTGGCTCACAATAGTAGGTTCATGATATGGAGAATTACACTAGAATGTTCCCCACATGGAATGATAACATGGAAATAAAAAATCATTAACAATAGCATGTGGTTTCTAATTTTTGCATGCCATGTAAGTGGTGTGTTTATCTTGATATTTGATGGTTGTGATTACTAATGCATAATGAGTTAGGGTTCGCTAAAAATGTTGGTGCGTTAGTTGGCAGTAATTTTTTGTAACTTATGTTAGTTGAATATTATGGGTGGCATTAATGGTTTAGTTGAGCATCAACTATTAATGTTGGTGGTTTGGTGTGGTATTTGAAAAGTCAAAAAGTCTTGGTTGATGCTATTATGCATGATGGTTAATCTTATCCATTTATTATAAATAGATTATTTTTTTACCATATTCATTCAATATATTTGAATTTATTTAATGGTTGATAAATATTCACTATGCTTATTATTCTTCATATTGATCTTGAATCAAATATGTTGTTGTTTATCTGGTAAGCCAAGCAAAACCCTTATCTAATATAATAAATAACATAATGTTCTATGTGCATAAAACCAAGAGATGAACCAGTGTGATATTAAGTGTAATTGATAGAGTGCATGGAACCTCTTCAAATATGTCATCCTTTATAACTATACCTATCATAGACAACCCTATCGCGTAAGTACATGAATACACCTCCAAGTTATTTAGAAGATTTCATGTTTTGGAAGCTAATCTAGATCATAAGGGCACTAATTTTAATTTGTTTACCTCTATTACCTCTGATAATGGAAGAATAATGGGTATGAATGGAGAAATTAGAACTCTTTTGGTCCAAATGAATTTGTTAATGGTTGGAGGGACTAGATGACTCAGACATTGTCATGGGCATGCCTTAGTTAACATCATTTAGTGGAGTGGTTATGACATATAAGTTTAATGTAATGACTGAATAATTGTAAGACAGATAATTCTTATCAAATGATATAAGTATTTTAAATCATCCCCAACATCTAACCTTCTCACTAGTAAACCATCATGTTAGAAAAATTAATGTTAGCATTATTTTTCTTTTATTTTTTCCATTTGACAATTGGTAACCTTGTAGCATGAAATTAATCTCATTTTCTTCGCCAAAAAAAAAAAACTATTTGAATTCATAAACCTCTATTTTATACTTTTAAATAATTATGTTGATTGGGATAAATTATGGGAAAATTCATATTGATATGATATATTTGTCTCATTGACATGGAGAAATTTTAAACTCCACACAATGGAATTATTTTTAGGATAATTTATTTTATTTATATTATATTTTTTTGTGGTAATGCTTATATATCACCATGTTAAGTTTCTAAATATTAAAAATTAACAATTTTCATGAGGGTGCAAGAAATGCTGAAAGAAATCATTGACAATGTCATGGACACATGGTGTCATATGGATTAACGTCAAGCCATAATTTTGTAGGTTATTTATGAATATCTAATTTAATTTTTTATTATATTCATAGGTTCACATTACTAACATTATGATCAAGGGTAGAGAATAGTCTATGTTTGTTTATGATTATGTTATCTTCATGATGCACACGGTGCACTCATTCATTAGTTGGGGGTTATGGTTCACCTACTTGATGAGTTTGTTTATGGGCATAAAACCTATGATAATTATGGAATCAACACCATGTGGTACACATAAATTATAAAAACTTATCCATTGTTTTTGTGAAGAACAACTGACATCCAATCTGTACCTAGACATATTTGAATAGCCTGATATTCTAATGAAATGTTACCTAGCCAAGCAACCAAATTATCAAAAAATATAAACGAAACATTTTTCACAAAGGTTTGGATCATTTACAACCTAAATATTTATATTAATTGTATGTACCAATTTCCACTTCAAATTTTCATCCAAATCCCAAAATTGTAATTCTAAATTAAACTTGGTTGATTTTAAATTTTTTGCCACCATGTTTATGAAAATAATTTATCCATTACAAACACCAAGACAAAATATGATAACCCACATTTGTCATAACTCTAACATGTTGGCATATTCAGCTAGTGAATATAGATTGAAACCAAGGAAGTTGTAATTTTAACATAGACAATGGATAAAGAAATTATCTCTTTCCATAAATAGATCCAAATACATTATTACAAAGCATGAAAGTGCTGAAATGTTTCAATGTGAGTTTTAAAATGATGGTGAGGAGTAACGGAAATTTATTAGTAATTGTTTTTTTTCAATATATTTGCATCTAGTGATTTTATGCTTGAACACCTCAAAACATCATGTACATAGTCCACAAGTTTATTTCAATTTCCTACCCAACCAGATACACATGAAAAGTTAAATGACACGTCACATATGTGAATTCAATATATGGATTACAATAGACTATGCATGCTCTTAGAGTAATTCCTATAACTCACAAATAACCCCAACTTTGTTATGTAAAGTGTGAAGAAAGAAAGACCAAATTAGTCACACTTGCATGATCATGATGTACATAAGTAACCCAAAGTCTGTATGTCTTCAACATGTATTTTCAAATACATAGAATATAAGATTAAATCCTATATAGAGTAATACATATGCATATGTCTAAATAATGATTTAAAATTTGTAAAGATATGTCAACTTCTTTAAGCAGAAGAGGCTTAGGTATAATGAGATATGTGTATAGTGTCTCCCCTATTTGAACCCTACTTTTGAAATTAAGTATGTTTTACATGTCAATAGAATAATCATGTTTCAAAAATAGATCCCATGGTCCAAAATAGTATAAAAATATATGTGAGTGTGCATACAAACTAAGGATTCATCTAAGATTATTCATTATAGTTATTGGAGAAGTATATGGGTTTATTTCTCTTCATGATGATCGATGACCATATTAAATAGAATTATGAATTAATATTGAATAATAATAAATAAACTATTATGTTTTCTCCCATTTTGTAGTTTTTATCCACCCTACCCATATATTCTACTTAGATAACCTAGCTTTAGTTTTAACCATATGTTCCCAATATACCAAGTAATGATATTTCCATTTGGTACATGTTAAACAAAATTTTATCTTCTCTCATTGAGTTCAATCCAACAATTTATTACACCCAATCCATTTATTATTAATGTTCAAGTTGACTCTACCAATATTGACTCATGGATTTGATAGGGTAGACAAAGTGCAAAACTAATGATGGTCCTCTACATAACATCTATCATTTGTGGCTGACCTCCAACATACAGAGGTGGACATATAGCAACACATGAACCCAAAGTAACCTTATGAATAAAGTGAATGAGGTGTAAAATAGTATATCTTGAAGTAAATATTAAAAATACACTTGGGAACTATAGAAGGACCATAGGGAAAAATTACTTGGCTGCAATAAGATAGCTCTTACTTCAATACTAGAAACATCCACATGTATGTGGAATGGCTTCTTTCAAATAGTCAAAACTAGAATTGGTGGTATTACTATCCTTTATTTTAGCTCTATAAATATTTATTGGCATTTTTTGTCCACTTAAACCTTATATATTTTCACCAAAATTTTTCCATTTCTACCAATATGACAACTCACTCTTTCATAAATTTCTTATAGTATCATGTATACTCGAGAAATATGTCCACCTATGTAGATTTGGTTGGTTAGAGGTGGCATCCATACTATCACTATAATCTTATATGAATCAATGAAAATATAATATCCACATATGATATAGCCTAATAAAACTCTAAAAGGTATAAAAACTAATTAATTATTTAAATTAAAAGTAATGCATAAAATGAAACACCATTCTATCATTAATCATAGCTTTAACACATGTTATTTAAATAAAAATAAAATAACCCAATCATCTAAATAAAATTCCATAAATTCATGAATGATGTGTTTGAGTGCATTTAATATAACCCTATAAAACACTATCGATGAATTCCTTAGGACAAAGGGCATTAATTTATATGTGAATGATCTCCATTTAGTTATGAAGGTAGTCATACCCTGATCCTCCTTTAAAATCAAAATTTGATGGTACCCATTAAATCCATCTATGAATAAGTACACTTCATTCTATCTGATAGAATCAAGGACTTCATCTATGAATTAGATAGGGCATGGGTCATTTATGCAGGCATTATTGATTGAATAATGGTCTCCATAAACATGAATTTTTCATATCTTATTTGGATGCACAACTATAAGGCTTACCCATTCTAATTTTTCAATAGGATAAATAATTATAACTTTTTACCTTCAAACCAATTCAAATTTTATTTTTATCTTCATATTGGGATTGAACCTATATGGGTGATTTTTAATGGGTTGAGTGCACTCTTTTAATTATATACTCATCTCCCACAAGGATAGATCCACAACTTCTACTTCAAAAAACATGGTTAGAAATACATCTTGATAGTCTCAGAGTAATTGTAATTCTTTTGATATTATTAATTATCCCTATTAGTCACCCATAGTTGCAAACTTAGGTAACTCCTCTATTACAATGTTTTCATCAATCAATTTGAAGAGTTCTTGATATACTTTTCTATATCATATGTGTATAGCTTCTTTTAATATGAACTTACCTTCCCACTATGGAATGTTTATGTTGTGCAATATTTCTTCTTCAAATTGCTCTATACATTTAACTGCTTTTGGCTCATCTTTTCATTTTGATTCAAATAAACCTTTTACATATATATCTCCATTAGTATCACTGGACTCTATTAGTTTACATATTATTATATTACATGGTTTAACAAGATCTTGTTCTTGTTAATTGGCCTTATAATTTTTAATTACCAAATTCAAATCATGCACTACTTCATGTTGAGATGATGATTCAGGTGTATCTACTAACACTTCTATTCATCCATGACATAGAAATATTTTCATTTTATGTAAGTCATTAGTAATCAATGGATTATCATATCTATTTTTTTTAATTAAGTCTTCCTGTACTTGTACCTAATGTTTGGTCTCTTTCTTGCACTCTTGGTAAATATACTAGGTCATTGGTAGATGTGATAACATATGACAAAAAATATTAACCCAATAACTTATCTATAATACCTATGTAGTCAATATATAAACACACTAATTAATGTGAAACTTAGGGTATTAACCTTCTTGGAAGAAAGGACATTTTGATTTCATAATAGCTAATAGCTATAATATATTTTAAAAAATTCACATGCTTCCTCGAAATGAATTTATATATTTTTTTGTACTACCCACTAAATTATAGTAGTCCATTTTAGTGCATATTTGAGTACACCAACTCATTAATCTACCTCTTATACATGTTTTTAGATCCTCAATATGAATATATTAATGTCCTCTATCATAAACTATGAAGGTATGTGGCATTTAGTAGTGAACACCATGTACGAAAGTTGTATCTCATAATATCTTTGATCATATTTCAACATATGAGTGTCTTATTCACCACTTATGTATGGTTTTATTTCCCAAAGTAGAACACCTTTTTGAGTAGGTTCTATGTAATCCATCATTTCTACACATGTACTATATAGGAAATATACTTCAAATTTTGTTAGAGAGTGCATTGATGAAGAAACACATTTTTCTATTTGAACTTACCTAGATAGAGACTACAAGTTATAATAAGTTTATACATTGGTCACTATTCTTGTTTTGCATTGTGTATTTCTAAGATTGATACTCTAAAGATTGTAAAACAATTTTCATTTACTCTACAATGACCTTAAACCAACTATTACCCCCATAGTCAAAAGGGGGATGTGGGTATTTTTGGATGATACATGTCTTTTGATTATATTTTTTAATGGGTATGTAAATTATATTATCCCTTTGGTGCACCTCTAGATGATTACACATAGTGTTCATGGTCATTTTTCCATCATATGTTGATTTCTTACAAAATAAGTCAAGATAATGGGTCTCTATTGTCTTCATATTAGTGACCTAAAAATATCTATTCAAACTAAATTTAGCTAATTCAATCTCAACATAATCTATCCCTTCAATAGGATACACCCTACCAATGGAGTCCTAATTTGATTATAAAATCATATTGATCATGTTACTAAAATTAAACATTGTATTCAGAATTTCATATTTGGCTAGCTCTATATCCATATAAAAATCAACATCCCAAGGTTTTTTCAGCTTAGCATGCCATACTACTTTGTCAATATGATGTTGACCTTGTTATGGATAGTCCATACAATAATGCAATAAGATATTGATGTTCTAAAAAATATCTTCATTACACATGGTGCTGAGTAACTTTATTAGGTCTATGAGGGAAATCAAAACACCCTCCTATCTCATTATTCTTAAAATTTATCTATACATTTAAGAATCAATGGCTATATTATCACCTTCAAAAATTGGTTATTATTGGATCTATTTCAATACATTTATATCTTGGTACATCAAATTATTTTCCATTGTAAGGTCATGATATTTTACCAAATTTACTTTTATAATCTGCTAATCCTATGAAAATAAATCATTGTTAATCATAAGAAAATCATTTATATGATGTCTTTCCCATCTACACTATGTGCACCATAATATTAGTTTATGCTTATATTTTTTTTCATGTCAACCATTCTTCTCATGAATACATATATATTTGCCTAAACTTTAGATATATCTAGGGGAGAATCCCCATAATATTCTATTTGATCCTAACAAAAAGCAGCAAATTGAGTGTCAACTTTAGTCAAGTAATAGGTCTTCATAATAAAAAATATAACTCTTAGTCACAACCCTTATAAAAACTATGTAGAATTTTTTTATCCACCAGAATGAATTCAATTTTGTTCATGACATTAGAAAATCTTTGATCATATACTCCAACTGATTCTCCACATTTTTGTTGAATCTCCTTTAAATTTTAAATAGTTTAACTTGTACATTTTTTGAATTTAATATTAGCTATGAGAACACTTTTAAATTTTGTCCATTATGGAACATTTAAATCCCTTTTTAAAATTAAATTTTTGGCTCATCCTAAAAAAGGACATACAAATTTTATTTTCCTAACATCATCTAATTGTATCCCTTTAACATTCCATTTCATATAATAAATAACCGAATATTGTTCTAGATCCATAGATCCATCACACATCACTAAATAAATAAACATACTTGTATTGATTTCCATATTTTATACACTTATAATTGCTACAACATGTTATTGAACATTGGCAACTGTGACTAAAGGTAACTGTGAACTATTGATTATGCACTAATATTTTCTAGTGTCTTCAGTTGGATTACATCAACTTTTCTTTTCTTATTATCTATTATCTACTTTTTTTTTCACATACCTTTATTAATTTGTCTCTAAAGGAATCAAACCAATCTATATCCATTACTTCTCCTACACATTTCTATTATTGATAATAATCTATTAGGATAGGTGGATGCATACTCTTGAAATGAATGACTCATACTTTGAATTTCTTGTAACTTTGAACTTGAACCCATGATAGTTCTACATTCAAATCTAAATTTTTCATAGAAATTTTCCTTTTCAGGTCTAGATGTAAACCCTTTGATTAAATTTGATCTACCTCTACCTTTTAACTACTATTCTGCTAGCTTACATTCTTATTTCTTATGCATTACCTCCATATTTTCATCATTTTTATCTAGTTATTTATCTTCATCAATACCTTATTCATACTCTACATAATCTTTTATTATTTCACCTTTCACATCACCTCTTAGCATTTTTCCATCTCAAGTAACTTCTTTCCTCATATTTACGGATCTAGCACTTTCTTCACTACCTGTAATCCTATTCATAGTTAATTCTAAATATCTTATTTTGTTTCACCATATTTTTTATGAAAGTTCTTACTCTAATCCTAGAATATTATTCTCTTTAGGTATTTTCACATTCCATTTTCTTGGATCAAGTTAAATTTTATTTCAGTCATCTCCTTATCATTCACTTCTATCTCGCACAGACCCCCATGGTTTCAAAAATGAGTAATCCATGTTGGATAGAGTAGGTACCATGGCCTTTTTCACAAACATGTTCATTAGAGTAGGTAGTCACTATCAAATTTTCCCCATCATTACTTAGACAAATTGATATTTTGAATATTTAAAATATATGTATCCCTTTATTGTGAATTTAATAATATAACTATCACTTGTAGTCCTCATCTGATAGTCCATTGCTCAAGTCTAGTATATATCTAGGTTGCACATTATGTGAAACTTATCTTCTATCCAAAATACAAGATTTGTACTCCTTGGGTTTAATAAAAAATATTCCACCTTAGATAGCCAAACAACTAACAATCCATGCTAATTATAGGGATATATTGCACATTAAAGGGAAAATATAAATAAAATCTAATAATTTATACATACAAAACATTAATTAAATATGAAAGTGCATTGTTTCATGAAAACATAAAAATAACATGCATAATAAGTGGTATAACCATAATTATTCCATATTTAGATAAAAATAAGCAAACAAAATACATTGAACATAGATAAAATATTCTTAAGAAAACCATAAAAAAAACTATTTTATTAATAACTAACACACATCAGAACAATATTACATTGCATCTGAGTGTTATATATAGATCATCCTAGAGCATTGTCTCTTTACATTCCATTTTTTTGATATTCCACAATGAAAGAATCTTTGCATTCTCTAGTTTATTTTGTATGATTACAAGGTCACATACATATAAGAGACTATACAAAAGGCAAAATCATATACTTTGTACATGTGTCCTACCAATTATAATTTACAATTTTGGTGACCTCAATCCATACTTAACATTATGATTATGTAATCATAAGGAATAAATAATACTTAGTTTATGCAATGATGTACATAAATATATAATATGTGCAGTTGTGGAAATAGAATATTTGTTGTTTACAAACTATTTGTTAGATTCTATAAATATTATTTTTAGATACATGGACACTTGTGTCACCCTATTGACACTTACATCAATGCTACACTTGTGTCTCCACCTTGAGAAAGGTTATATTTATAAATCACACAAAGAGAGTTATAAGGAGACAAAAATAATGGGATGCTCTAATGTTTTATATTGAAGTCAATGACATCTAAAAATGTCCACACACCAAATAAATAAGAAACACTCAGGGCACTATGGATAAAATTCAAAGGAACATGTTTGAATGTTCCTAAAAAAAGACAAATAATTAAATAAAAATCACATTCAAATAAGATAATGTATATAAATTAAGCAACATGAATAAGCAACTAACAAAATCATTTCATATTAATTATTGCATACTTGTATTGGCAAATTTTATGTAAAATGGCATATCAGATACACTATATAATATTAAAATGTACTACAAGAATGTGTAAGATATATAATCTATCTTCGATAATGGAAATATATCATGGAATAATACATGTATCAATCATGATTATATAGAATTAATATACCCCCAATTTAATGTATCATACTGGAAGAGAAAAGGTAAAACATCTGCATGTTTGAGATATCATGAGTCTAATTTATGTTTGTGTCACACTCAAGTTTCCTTGAAATATATGTGTGTATATAAATTGTATTCTATCTACTAACATACAATAATCAACATATGTAAAAGCCATTAAACATGTGAAATGCTAAATATTTTGGGTATTTTTTAATATTTGAAGGTTTTTGTGTTTTATTAATTCCATTTTATTAAATTTAAATATTTTTTATGTTTATTATCAAAAGTGAGATGTATCCATTGTATGATCACCACTATCAACTATGTGATGGATCTTATTCTTCAAGCACAATTAATATTTTTTATGATTCCCATGCATATTATGATGTTTTAGATAATATTTTTTTATTCTTAGAAGATGCAAAGGAGGTAATTGTCAAAGTGAAATATGCACTCATGAAAACATAGTATCTCTCCTACACACCGTTATCACAACATCAAAATATCATTTCAAAAATAAGACACTTTAAATAATTATGAATAATAATCAAATATTCTAATTATTGTCTCATGTTTCAATGAATACACAACCCATAACATATCTATCTCTACAAACAACATAAAATAAGCACAATGTGTTCCTAATAAAAAGGCTAATGAGTTGGTTACACAAAAAATACCTAGTTTTTGTGATCCACTAAAAATTTCTTAGATTGCCTAAATAGGTAAATACCAAATATTATTTGTATAAATAATAATCCAAAAAATATAAAAATTTCCAAATGAATATTATACAAAAATGGTTTGAAAATATCTCAAACCACTAGCCACTATGCAAATTAGTACTCAAAGACCCTCCCTTAAGAAAATAATAGGTAGTGATAAAAGAGTAAGAGAAGAGATTGATGAGTCCCATAAACTAAACTTGATCATATAGCCATGTACATAAGCAAACTAAAATATAAATTGTCCCAATGGTATTGAATCATAGAATATGTATGTATCAAGTTGATATAACTACCAATTCAAATAATAACTCTTGCTCTATACCAATCTCATTTAGTTAAAAACACTAATCACATAAAAATTAGAAAAAGTCATCTTGGATGAAATTTGTCACCTTAAGAAAATGAAAAAATAGTAGAACCAAAAAAAGTGGAGAGGGGGACTTATAATTTAAAGCGTCACAAGAAACATGACTTAAAATATCAACACAATTTTGTTTTATGTGAACATGATGGAATGAATTTAATTAAATAAAAGTGCACTCAATCAAATGACTCTAATAAAAATTTGGTGCACCAAGGGGTATCAAAGAAAATAACACCTAAAGCAATATATGCACACACACCTCTGACCACACCCCCTACACCCTTCCCTCCCAATTATAAAGTGGGTGTAGAGACTGAAAATAGAATATGTATGAATTATCCAGTCCTACTACTCAAAAACAAAAATGTTAACATTTAGATACACCAAACTAACTATGCTTAATACAAAGAACAAGATCCACCATAAATTTAAATGAAACTATCAACAATAATGATACATATAGAAAATATCTAAATAATATGTATTTAGGGGTTATGGGAGAATCAAGAAACTAAATAAGTAAGTAAATAACATGTTGAATTTGCACATGAAAGATCAAACTTCATGACTCTCACTACAACTACAAAATAAGTCCCATCCAATAAAATATATAGCCAATTGATGTAAGAAATTAAGTATGTTTTTTAATACACCACTTGAGATATGAGGGATACATGTTATAAAAAACAAATTTGTTGAACAATAATCTCAATATAATTCAACATAATCTGAAGGTAGGAGGACCATTTGTCTAGTCGAAGAAGCTAAGTAGTGGAAGAACTATGTTTATAGTGACCTCACCAAAAATCCCTCTTACATCACCAATAATGATCATAAATCCACCATAAATTAATAATAATGGTAGATCAGGATGATTTCATATGATTTTGTGAAGATTCTAAAACATAATAATGCATGGGAACATCCAAAAAGTGTTAGGTAGATCGCGTCTTATCACTATAATCTTAGGTTTCTCATGTTTGAGTGAAGGTTAAGGATAAATCATATATATATATATATATATATATATATATATATATATATATATATATATATATATATATATATATATATATATATATATATCCTCATAAAGAGTGGATAAAATAAAAAATTCATATATATCATAAAATGATCCCATTAATGATGAAACACCTACATCACAACTAGTGTTATGCTTATCAATCTACATAATAAGCTCGATATTAGTAAATATATTTTTTAGATGCTTCCCAATTTGTAAATGTAAAGAAGGGTGGCCCATGGGAATAATAATATGAGATAAATAATTAGTGTCAGGCTTATTAACTTAATCAAACATGTATTCAGATGGAAGTCTAGCAGGATAGATAGATTATGTAGAAATAATAATCAGAAAAATAGTATCTAAAATAATAAGAGAAACAAAAATAATGAAAATTTTAAGATTTGGTATGTCACATTATAAAAGTTCATAAAATGTATGTGTACAAAATAAATCATAATTACATGATGAACTAGGAGTAGGCTCATGAGTGTCCAACATATGAGTCTGACGTTTTATACCAACTAGTTTCTACTATAGAGAGAATATGACATCTTCTCTCTGTATCAAAAAGCATAAACATGAATTATGATTTATTAGTTTTTTTTTTTCTTAATTTTTCAAGTGATATGAAATAATCCATAATATCAATGAATTTTTCAAGGTTTGGTATGATACTATCAAGATTTTAACTTGAAGTAGGAATGTGACTAACAATCATAAAATTATAATATGCATCAATATGTAGAGGACGTGTATATATCTCACTCAAGTGACCACCAATAAAAAAATTATAGAATGAGTATAATGAAGAGGTGTTAAAAGTGTACCATTATCAAGAAACAAGTCCTTAAAAATAATAGAAAGAGGGCAAGAATCAAAAGTGGTAGGAGGAGAAGATGTCAAAAATTTCTCCTGAATATCAATATCAAGAATTATATCCTGACAAAAAGGATAATACAGTAGAGGGACATAAAAAATTTCACAAACTAAATCCTCAATAAGAGAAGAAGGAAAAGGTAAAGTTGGAGATGAAATGACCTCCTCAAACTATGCTTCAATAGTATCCTAGGCTTCCTTAGGTGACATGGCACATACAATGCGAGACTATAAACTATTTGAGACATAGAAAGGAATAAAAATGTGACTTATAATTCAAGTATAAAATACACAAAATATCATCCTCATATGCAAATTTAAGAAAGTCACCAAGTAAAACTCTCCATAAACCCTTCATCTTTGAGTCATCTACGTTTTGGTTTTCCATGTGGTGTTGGTCAAAGAACTGAGGGATTAGAACATACAAGAATATATACCTAGAGATGATTAAAAAAAAAATAATAAAATATTCAAATGAGAACAAAATGGATCCCCCTAAATATATGTGACCATTAAAAATTCCATTTTGAGTACAAGTCGCATAAAAGGTATAATTCACATTCAAAATTGGATGTCATGATCTACCAAAAATGTGTCCATGTAAAAATCACATAAAAATAAAAAGAATAATTTTTAAAATGGGATTCAACCTCTTGTAAGTTTAAACCTCACCATATGTCTAATACTAGTGCTAGTGAAGGAGTGTGGGTACCAAACAAGCACTCAAATAACTATTCATAATAAAGTGGTCATTTTACAAAGAAAAAAAATTACAATGGTTTTTCACTATTACCCCTTTATAATAATTCCCTATTTACAAATTTTGATCACCCAAGGTAATAATATAAACACTCCTCTTTAATCATAATTATATAGTGACCCTTCCACATTAGTTTTCCACTTTATAAACTCCACTTAATAAAAAAAATCCACCACTTATAAAAGTTTTGTGCACTCAATAAAAAATGGCACCTTCAATTCAAATAATTAACCTTGTTTAAATGTAAAATAACATATAAAATTCAATTCACAAATTCAAAAACTATTAAGGAATCAAACCCTTTGATTAAACTATAGTGGATTGGTGAGAAGTTTCCCATCGAGTGTTACAAGAGCATCCACATGGTGTGTTGTAGGGGGAACTAGTGAGTAGGAAAAATAATCATGTGAATACATGTATCTATCATATAACTACCTATCACTTCATATTTAAAAAATATATGTCGATAATTTTGGTGGAGACATGTCATGTAAACATCAAAAGACTAGTTCACATTCTTTAATGTAATGAAACATAGAGACGCAGTCCATCAGTTGGAGTGTAACATGATGAAGGTCAATACTTATTAATAAATTAATATAATTAAATTAGAAAAAATTATTCATGGTGCCATGGCTTAGACCACCATATCTATTCCCTCTTTGATTTACTGAAGCACTTCAAGTTTTAACAAAACAAAGCCTAAGATGTACACTCTAGGATCTGGAATAGTTATCCTAGCATAGAATGGTGAGGACCTATAAATGATATACAAGGTGTGTATCTTTATGGGAGAATTTTTATACCAAGGGAGAATGGAAATCAAAATATTTGTAGGAGGTGAGGATATATGGGAGAAGAATTCATGGACTATTGAATGTGCAAGGAGAAATATAAATCATCAACAAAGGAGATGTGTCTTTACTTTATAGCATCATATACTTTTTGATTGGTTAAAAAACCATTCATAACATCATTAAAAATATAAAAATCATTTCACCATAGTCCATGCTTTTATCATAGAAGATTAGGCCAAGGAAAAAGACATGTTGAGTGAAGAGTCATAGAAAATTTGTAGACAACCAGCTAAAGGAGTAGGATGGATGAGATCATGACATAATAAACTAATGTTGAGGGCCAATAATGTATTCTATAAGCCAATAAAAATCATACTTGGGCTATGACTTAGGTGGGTTCAATTTTGGGTTAGAGGAAAGAGATAAATGTTGATACAAGAAACATAACACAATAAATAAGTTCCTAACTAGAAAAACACAAACCCATAAAACCCAACAATAAATATTGATAATGAAACATATGCAAATAAATACTCAAATGGATTTTAGTTTTTACATAATAATATAATTTTAGAGTGAAATATTTACTCATGCATATGCAAGATCTCTCTTTCACATAATAATCACAACATCAAAATATCATTGCACACATAATACACCGTAAATAATTATGCACAATAGTCAATCACTTTAACTATTGTTTCTAAATAAATATACAATATATATCATGTCTCTCTACCACAAACATAGGATAATTAGAAGGAGTACTTAATAAATATGTCTATGAGTTAGTTTCACATCGACTAATTGGTTATTTTGATCCATTCAAAACAATTTGAACAACCTAAATACGTTGAAAAAAAATACCTATTTGTGAACTCAAAAAAATAATAACTATTAAAAAACCCAAATCAATCCTAACTCCATTCATAGGTATGAACACAACTAAATCAAATGTGGTTTAAAAAAACTCAAACCACTAACTAGTGTGAACATGACCAATCCAATAGTAATGTGATAAATTTGTATCTATCTACCCATAAAATATCACTTGAATTCTATTATCTTTTTGCATATTCAGTAAATCAATTATTAGAAATAGATTTTATTTGAAATATTGATGTTTAAATGATCCTTTTTTGGGAACAACACTAGTAGAAGATTAAAGTTCTTGCATATTACTATCACATTTTTTACTTTTTATATATGAAATCTAATTTGAAGTTATTTGATAGTTGAGATAAAATATGGTTATGATTTTGCAACTTTTATTTAGTGATGTTGGGTTGATCTAGAAGGGATTCAACAACATAAACCCAAGGTACCACAAGTTTCCTAATAAAATTCCCATGATAAAGAGCAACTATGGGAGGTGGATGGGTATGAATAAACTTTCAAATATTTTAAATATTAAGGGCTTATAAGTTAAATACAATTGCATCAGATCAAGGATAATAGAATTTACACTATTATCCTACCCTTAACACAACTTTCTCAGATTGAGGAAAGTTGTTGGGGTTTTATAACTCAAAATGAAAGGTATATATTTAGTCTTAGTCATTTTATGGTTATACATGATCTAGATAATAGGCTTAAATAGGATTAGATTATAAAATAAGTAAGTAAACCAAACGAGGTGATGAGTGTGATTGCCTTAGTTGCAAGGAAGTTAAAATTAAAGGGTAGATCCATAAGATTTATTTTTCATGTGTATAATACAAGTTTAACATATAAATCAAAATTTAAGCATCTAACACCCAAAGAGGTATGCCACAACATAATGCAAGACTTTAACATTTTCCTGCTCAACTGTATACACCTTCCATGAGGCAATACAATAAACTTAAAGGGTATGATATCATGGATCAATGAAAAAATACCCATGCTAATTTAGTTTATTTTTATTTGTTAAAGATTTTATCAGACTATAAGGATATTTTATATGTTTCATTGTGCGATAATATTATTTCTAGTGATACACAACCTATTTATTTTGATTTCATAATGAACACCTTTAACAATATTGTAAATATCAAAACTTTTGAGGAATAAAAAATGACAACACAAAATATAATAACATAAAATATTCCACCATTTACGTAATTTGAAGTAAAAAATAAATGAATCAAATGAGTATCATCTAATATTAGTTATAGAGATAACATTTGTAGTTTTATTTTATTGCCAAAATTAGGTATTAAAATTTGAAATATCCAACAACAAAATAACACTATCAAAGGGTTTTGATGAATATTCATGATAAGTATTTGGAATGATGTCTTTATATATAACATTAGGACACAAAATAGTTTCTAATTTATTTCATATTATGCCCAATCATCTACATTATAATTTACTATTAGAATGACATTAGATGTAAATATGATAGAATAAATACCATCTAAATTACATAGATGTTTAAAATTAGGCATTAAGGGTAATCATATGAATGTCATGGAGATGATAACATATTCATAAATAATGAGATCAAGGTACATCAAACAAAATCAGGTGATTTATCTATCATTTTTCCTTCCCAAATCAACCCTTGGGACTAAAAAATACACATGAAATCATAGAGTCAATTATTGACAAAGAGAAATGAAAATTAAAAATATTAACGGACCAATATGAGCTACATCAATCATAAAATAAACTCAATAAATTTAAAATATCATAACCATATGTAAAAATACAACTGGGAAAAATAAAATAAGAACCAAGAAGATTGCTTGAAAGAATAATAATGAAAGGAATATTTATAAATTCAAAATTTATAAATGGAATGACTTGAAGAGGACACACAAGAAAAAAGTTTTAAAAAATTGTTATAATTGGAAAACTAAAAGTTACATAAGTTACAAAACTAATAAGAAAGTATACAAAACTAACGTGAAGATAATATAGTTCAGCCAAAGCATATTTATAATCACCCTTTCCTAGTTAATTCAAAAGTATAAAATGGAAAAAAAATAGTTTAATGTTATAGTGATGATGATGAATTCAACATTTTGAATATGAAATATAATCAACTATGCAATATAAACATCAACCCCTCAAATGATTATTTATCTAATAATTTATTAATTAACATTGATCCAAGGGTACAATAGGATGATTAAAAATTAATAAATAAAGATTAGTTAGATAGAAATAAAAAACATGAAAACCCCTCTTTTAGGTATGCTTAAAAATATTTCATGATTTTTTTTGCAATAGTATATCCCATATAGTATTTTTCATAAAATAAGTAAATAATGAAAATTTAAGATACACCAAAAATAAATTTTAAAATTTTATTTGGTAAAAAAAACATCGCATTACCTACTAATAGATACTTATCAATAGCATGTCATTTACATATAAAAATTAAAATAATTTTGTGATTATTATATTACTCCATGACATAATATCAATCATGTTAAATACTACAAAACAAAACTAACAAATACAAGCATGATGGAATTATTAGAGTAATACATAATCAACAAATACCACTTAATGAAAGAATTCAAATGAAACCATATACAAATATGACCAACATAAAATGTATTCAAAAAGAGGATGTAACCATCACAATATACACGGAGGGTATTATTTATAAACATAAACTCATTGACACTACTAAGTGGGAAACTATTTGTAGTGTTATAGGATTATAATGAATAGGACACAATATCAATTAATTACATCAGAGTGAATATTGTGAAGAATATATATGATATCTAGTACTCATATTGGGTGTCATTTACATTTGGACATTAACGGTTACAAAAAATGCAAGATATAATGGGTATTAACAAACATTGCATAAAATTTTGACATGAAGAAAGAATAATTCACGTGAAACATGATAATAAAAATTGGTATGATAATGAAATATCTTATCACACAATAGATAAAACTATTGGTGTATTTATTCATAAAGATCAGTTAGTATCCAACAACCTACAGAATTTAATACCCATACAATGGCATCAATCAAATACAAATGACTATTATAACATGACCTATAATTAATAACATCATATGTAGGTACATAGAAATACAAAGACATGGAGAAATGACGTGATTATTGATTTATGACATTATATTTAGACTTAGTAACATGGACAGAGAACACTCTATCAAATACTATAATCTAATCTATACACACAAGATAATGATGGACTATTATATCTAATTATATTTAGTATATTAATAAGAATCGTACCTAGAAGATTGAATTATTTTATACATCATAGATGTTTTTATTTTATTTATGATTGATATATAATCTTTATCAATATGATCATACTCTTTCTTGTAAATGTTAGTATATTCTATAACATTAAACTATGAATTCATGGTTTAATGTCATTTTCATGCCAACATTTAGTGTCTCAGCCTAGGCCTTAGACAAATTAATGAATGGATAAAAATACCAATTGGAGTTATGGAAACCATTAATAATGGAAATATAAAATTTAAGGAAGATGAGAAAAAAAATAATTTATTCAATAAAAGTAAAAAGAGTTGAGACCATAATTGATCAAGTGAAATACAAATTTAATAGACCACAAGATGAAGAGTTATGGGTAATGTTTGAAAAAAATTTATGTCCTTGGATATTAATCTTAGCTAACACAATAGAATGATATAGAGTATAAATTAACAAACTAATTAACTAGACAATAAATAAAATACAAAAACTAGAAGAGATAGATGAATTGTGGACACATAATGTAGACTATTGATTTGATAAGACTTTGGATTCATTTATCATATATTGGGTAATATTTAGTTAGGTAAAATTTGATCAAAATAAATAAAAATTCCTATAGGCAACACATGGAATATTTATTGAGTTATTTCTAAAATTAATCCACATAATATTGGTTTAAGGCATCATAATTAAAAATGGTAGATGATTCTTGTAGGAGACATACACCTAGGGGATGATGGAGGATAAAAAAGGGGATCCTAAAAATAAAATTCAATATGAATTGACTATTGAAACATAAGGTGTGAGGTTGGGGGGAGGGGATAAATTAAATAAATAATAATATAAATAAATGAAATAATTTGAACACAAACTAGTTATAATACAGTGATTATAAAATACAATAAAAAATATAAGATAGATAAAATAAAGCAAAATTATGAAAAACCCTGAAATAACAAGGAGAAGGAGTCAGTAGAAGATATAAAGGAAAAGTGAGAAATATAATAGTATAATATAAGTAATATATGAATAATAAGATAGTGAAGAATAAATAATAGTTAAATATAATAAATAAGAAGTTAAGACTAGTGGGGAAATTGAGATACCAACCAATTTCACCACCTTGATCCCCTCCTCTACCCCCATCCGCCAAACCTAATAAAATGTTTTATAAAATTAATTCGATGAACCAAATTTTTTACCCCATGCCACTTTCAAAAATAAAGGAGACAGCATTCAAATATAAGATAGATATAGTAGATGAATTATATAATAGCTACACAAAACATAAAATTTAGAATTTAATATTAAGAGCATTTGAATAATTACTAAAAAAATAATAATTTAATATTAAATTACACACACACACACACACACACACACACACACACACACACACACACACACACACACACACACACACACATATCATATGGAAATAAAAATATCAAATAGAAAAATAAAAATAGAAATCAACAAGCTATAATGTCGTAAACTATTAAAATTCAATTCATAAGTTGAAAACCAAATCTCAAGAAAAAATGGTCCATAAGAATAAACTACAAATTTTTTGTAAGGAAGCATATGATATATATGACCATATATTTGTGTTATATGCATAATGATAAATTCACAATATAACAAATTGTCAATTTAAGGTATTTGATTTTATGGTAGCGCTGAAACATGAGACACTAAGATGTTATATGAAAATTAGACCTACACATAATATGTCATACGAAAAAATAGATGATGAATTTAATAAAAAAAAGTTAATACCTATATAACCCTAGAAAAAGGTTTCATTAGCATCAATAAGCTCATCCACAGGAAAAAATAATTAATAAAATGATGCAATGAAGTAACGAAGAAGCTAATAGAACCACCAACAGAACCAAAATAAAAATAGAGTGATTTATATCTATATTTTAACATATTTAAGATTTGTCATTTATGGCACATAATTCGAAACATTCACTAAAACATTAGAGATTATAGCCCTATTAGAATCACAAACCTAGAGATAATAAAAGGATATAATCATGCAAACAAAAATTTGAAAAATGGACTAAGAGCTAGCAATGTTAATACTAATAGAATAAATTAAAATAAACACTTAGAAAAACATTTCTAAGTCTAATTAAACCAAAATAACCATGATATTTTTCACATTTTTAATAATATAGTAAAATTGAGTGTCCATATGTTAATAAATCTAGGAGGGCAGTAATGACACAAACTAAACTAGTTTGGATGGCACTAATAATTCATCAACTAATTATACATGATATATTATATTTTATTAGTTGTGGGCTCTATCATCATCATAACCAACATATGTGTCCCTTGATGGAATTATATATACCAACAAAGCTATTATTATACTCTACAATGTGAGTACAATTTGGCCATTACCAAAATATTTTCCCATAGTGGAAGTAGTAGAAGAATTAAAATATGGAAATGATATAGTATTAATAGTTCTCATTAAAATAAAAATATCTACTCTACCATCTATGAAAACCAATCTTTATCCCACACAACATGTAAAAGAACAATACTAGCCATTACTATCACCCCCTAAAATAAACAAACTCCTTGAGTTTTTTTAATAATTATCAAAGAGGATATTAAGGGAGGAACTAAAATCTAGTATATCATGTGGGTTAGAAAGGTAAAATATAAATACATAGATACAATAGAGGATATGAATGAAATAACTATAATTTAATATATCATGAAGCTTACTTAGAAGGTTACTAAATAAAAAAATACCAAGGTGGAGGCCATGGATATTGAGCGCATTTTTAAAAAAAAATCAAATATATTAGGGTTATGAAGGAGATAAATACATGAATTAAAAATGAGGGCCAAATATTCCAATCTAATGACCCCCACATGTTATAAGTGCTAAAAGGAGGGACATATGGAATCTAACTATAGTGAACTAGAAAATTATAATGTTCATTTTTTCATGAATAAGGTACACATGATGTGTATACTTGTATAAAATATGTATAGTTATTTAAAACTTGTAGAATTAAATTGGGCGCCCTTAATGAAGAAAACAAATGCACTCAACATTTAACAATATTTAAAAGTCATGCAAAAAACTAATGATGAAGAGGAATAAAGAGATAAATGTAGAATATCTCACCAAGGTGGGATGATATTTGTTAAAATAAAACTAGAGTAATACTTAGGATAAAATAAGACTTATAAATATACATAAATATGTGCCCACAAACCCACAAATAATGTTAAAGCCATTGTACTAATTAGAAAAGGATAAGGGAAAACTAGAGATGAACCTCATTGAATGGATGTATGAATTGATGAAACCAATATAGAAAGATAACATAATATAAAATCCCATGAAAGAATATTACACTTTAGTAAAAATGTAATTTAAAAATAAAATTAAAAATACAAAGAAATATGAACTTACATTCAAAAGGAATAAATAATGGGTTTGTAAAAAATAGAAAAAATGATAAATAAAAAATATCTATTAGACAAAATCTATATAATTCTCATATATTAGAATAGGCAAGAATGCACGCATAGCATGCAGTGAAAAAAAATGACCAAAATTAAAAATAATGTATTTTGAGTAAAAAGAGCATGGAATAATTTTACACTATATTTATAAGTGAAGGTATAAGGTCATGGTCTCATGAAATCATTGATATCTTTAGGGGAAAATGTGAATGTAATGTTTGAAATAATATGGAAAGTATTAGTTCAACCCTATTTGGATCCATTATATTATGACATGGTAATGGCAGGTGGAAGTATGAAAGCACCATTAGGAGTATTAAAATAAGTAGAGGTAAACCTTATGGGGATATATATAAAAATTAATTATGAGGTCATGAAATTTTCTTATAAGAGTCCACAATATTCTATCTGATTGTATTTGAGTTGCTTTGTGGATTATAATGGTATAATAAACTCTAAAGATGAAAAAATAAAATTTAAAAGAAAGAGGATAATGGTATATGTTCCATTAAAACTAACATGAGTGCATAATGAGAAGAATTAATGTGGTAAAACCAATACAATGGTGACAAACTAGGTAACCTATAATAAATATATTATACGTAATAAAAAAAAGTCCCGCATTTTAACAAATATTCTTAGCCAAATGAAGATGGATAAATATCACTATAACATAATGAACTTGACTTATATATATAATAAGACATTGAATCATGGTTATATGGCACTCCAAAAATAAGGGTCCATAAAATATTATCTCTAAAAATAATTTCATAGAAATAGAGTCATAATAAAAATCAAAAAGATTATTAACAAAATTACTATTTCATAGAATAAGATGAATTTGTATACAATTCCATGATAGATGATGAAGAGGACAAGTTTCATGATTATGTAGAATCTGTTGAACATAATATGGAGAAAATTTACACTACTATATGGGAAAAAACATATCCAAGATTGCACTAAATATACCAAACACATCACAACACAGATAAGATATACTATTGTGAAAACACACAAAACCATGAAAAAATAACAACTTCAATTAAAAATAGAAAATTATGTTAAATATACAATAAGATAAAAATTCATAGCTATCATAAATAGATATTAAATATCATTTTATTTATTTAAAGGAGCATCAGATAAAAGTATCCCCAAATTGTTAAGAACAGATGACCTAAAAGCTTAGATAAAAAAATTAAGATGATATTTCTAAATGAACAAACCCAAATGCAGGATCTAGATGATACATTGATAATAAATGTTTTAAAATGGTGGGGCACACACAAATCTCATATTAAAAAATAGTCTACCATCATTTTTCTCATAATAAACTATTATATCCCACAAGAAAGGATGTTTTCAAGTCTTCAAGGATTCTACCATCAATTACGACTACATTATACTCTCATTGAATAAGTTGATTAGAGTATCTTATATCAACACATTAAACATTGTGAATAATATTATATAATTTTGTTTTAAAAATACCTTAAATATGGACACAATAATTTTATTAGACACTAGGGGATATACCACATGTTTCTTATAAGCACCAAGAGACATGAGGGGAAACCAATAATTATCATCAAATGATATATTATTTATGTAGACCATTTAATTTTCAGGATCCCAACTACAAAGTTTTTTTTTCTCTAAAACATACATGATAGGAATTTATAATGTCCCAAGATGATAACATGGCAAATAAATTTTGAAAAAATACTAGCATATAACCTAAAGAAGATCAGAAGTTAAGGAAAATATTATATAATGTGTACTAATCCATCATAGAAAAATAATAAATTTAGAAGGTAATGAAAATATTAGATAAGGTATACCAAACCATAAAAAATTAAGTGTCTTAAAATACATAAACATTATATAGAAAAATAAAAATAACGTGTCTTAATTAATATTCATTATAACATCTAGGAGGGAGAAAGAGAAATAGTTGAAATATATACAAATAAAACTCAATGTTTCTACCCACCATTAAAAATCAGGTAGAAAAATATTGTTATGTAAGTCCAAATTAAAAAATAAATAAATAGGTCATTATAGGGTTGAGACTACTATTATAAAAACAACTTAGTTACTCAAAGTGTATGAAGATATATTCCCCAATAACTTCACATACTTTTGCAACATAAATCCATTACTAAGTACTATGCATATTTAGTATAAACCATAGATAAAAACCATAAAAAATATTCCATATAAGTTAATTCAAAATCTTAAATTAAAATTCACTACCAAAATATGAAAATGTTAGTTGCAAGAATCATTGAAGTCATAAAAATGTAGAATGGATCAACCCAATTATAGTTCAAAACAAGAGAATTGATGACATACAAATTTGTGTAGATTACCTTGAGCTTAAGAGGGAATTCATTCATGATCCATTTATTACATTATTTATCAACTAAGTCCTAGATAACATCTCAGGCCATGAAGGTTATTATTTTATAGTTGTATTCTTTTGATACCATAAAGTCCATATAGATAAGGAAGATAGACAAAAAAATCAAATTTTACAAAGAATGGGGCTCTTTTGTGTACAAATTTATGTGATTCTACTTGAAAAATATACTCATGGAATTCAATCACATTATGATATACACATCAAAATATTTTATCCATTACTTCTTTGATGTGTTTCTAGATGATTGTGTGGTTTAAGAGATTCTGAAGCATCACATACAATCACTCCAATTGAATTTTAAAAATATGTCATGTATTATAAGTTATGTTTGACTTCAAATAACTTGTATTAAGTACCTAATTCATAACATTATTATGATATACCATACACAAATAATGCCTCATGGTTGATCTAATGAATATATTAGTAATAGTCAATTTGGGTACATAGGATATCATAAAAAAGGCACCTAAAGATATAGAAATAAGTTCACACTTTACTAGGGTACATAAGATATCATAAAAAAATCATCTAAGGATATGTCATGATAAGTTATCCCATTGAACAGTTAACCAATAATAATAATAATAAATTCATAAAATAGAATGAGGATTGTTAAGGGGCATTTGAGATACTAAAAAAGATATTGAATGAACCTATAACGATATTCCTTGGTTAGTAAAATTCATTCCATGTACATGTAGAAACTTTTGGAGAAATCATAATTATGATATTAATACAAATGTAGGATATTATGTATCATATTATCTCCAACACTCAAAACGGGAGCATAAGGTAGACCCTTCAACTTCAAAAACAAAGGGGCTAGTTCTAGATATGGAAACCCTTATTGGTAAGGAGGTTTTTAGTCCCTCTAAAACATAAAGGGTAGAAACATTCATTTTGGATTCAACGGTTGATAAATCTCAGCCCTTAGAATCTATTAAAATTTTAATACCTCCAGCCTCATATTCTAAAGAAGATGAGGGCTAGAAGAAGAAAAGTTGAAGAAGACAAGAGTCTATCATGATCCTCCATTCAGCAGGGTACACAAAAAACATAAGGTTTGATTCATTTGGTATTTGAAGACAGTAAGATGTGTCTAGGTTATTTTACATGTAAGCTATTTGGACCCTCTTGGATCTCTTAGGAGATATTTAGTCTTGATTAAGTTTGGAAAAAATGTTGTGGAAGTTTCCTATGTTTTTCTCTTGATTCGTTCTCTATCTTTAGTGGAAGACCCTATTGTGGGGGATCTTGGCTGCCCATTTAGTTACCACTGGTAGAGGGGTTGTTTTAATCTTTATTATTTTATCTTCAGTCTTTCCTTTCTACAAGTCTAAGGGGCCTTTCAATCCTATATTTTAACATGTCAAATAAAAAAATGTATCATCTTATCTCATTTTTACTCCAAAAAATCACTAAAGTTGAGCATAACTATTATACCACAAAAAGTGAAGGAATAGAAAAGTGTTACAAGTCTAAGTGTGTAGATTTCTAATGATCTTATAAGAATTTGAATTCACCATCATATTAAAAATAGGAAAAATAAATAATGTATTGGATTAATTATCTCATATTGATAATTTGGAAGATAATGGTTCAATGTGTGATGCGTTCCAAGGAGTTCATTTATTTTGCATTGAGACATTTCCAAAATAAATGCATATGATGGAAAAAATTATAGAAAAAGGAAAATTTTAACAAAACGTTTCAAAAATACATAAAAAGAGATTAATATTTCATACATTCACTTTTACACTCATAAGAGAATTATAAAAAATGTAGAGATGAAATAATAATAAAGGTAGTACTCAAACATGAAAAGGAAAACATCCTACAATAGGATCATAAAAGTATTGCATGTGGACGCTATGGTGATGAAATAACCATAAAGAAAATAATGATGGTATCAATATGGTGTCCCATATTTATCAAATATTCACACATAAATGCATGTAAATGTGATATTTTACAATGGGTGGGAAAACCAAATGCATAGATGAGCTAACATTGAGACCTCCTATGGCCTTATTAGCTTTCAATAAATAGGATATCAACATTTCCCAAATTAATAATGTATAAATATGGTCTTAAGATAAATTCATAATTATAAGAACATAATACTTAACAACGTGGGAATAGTCCATACTCATTAAAAATTGTTCCACCAAAATAGCTATAAAATTCCTCTATGAAAACATCATTACATGGTTTGGGTGCTCATTGAGTATTATTAGAGACCAAGTAAAACACTTCATCAATGTCACACTCACAAGTATAATTAAAAACTTTATCATTAATCTTGAAAAATTCAGTCCAAATCATTCCAAAATCAAATGGAACATTTAAGTATTTTAGTAAAAAGTCTTCAAAACATTACTCACAAAAACATATAATGTTAATGCTGTGAATTGCAATTTAAAGATACCTATGGTATTATGGGCATACCACTCTACATATAAATGATTATAAAAATACTACCCATTACAGATATTATATGGATTAGAATTTATGATGCCAATGGAGTTTATATTACCTAGTTTGAAAATGGAAATGGTATTATGTATGAACAAAGACAAGTCAATACATGAATTCCTTATTGAATCAGAGCACCTAAATGAGAATATATTTATTGCAACATAAAACCAAGCCTAATAAAAATTAAATCAACATGTTTTCCATGACCACCATTTTAAAATTAATGAATTTTATCAAAGAGACTATGTTACTATATGATATAAAGGTACTATGTTCCTATACAAATGAAATTTTGATTGTTAGGACCATATATTAGCAAAATAATTCTACCAATAAAGGTAGTGAGACCTCAAAACAATGACATTGAGTAGAGAGGATTTATAAATTAATATCATCTTAAACCATATAATTATATGTAAGGAGAATACATGTAATGGATCACATCATTTTTCTATAGAATCATTTAAAAAAATCTCCCATGCAAAAATTTGGTAAATAGAGGCTTAAAGAAAAAATTAAATATAAAAGAAAAAAAAACTGAAATTGAAAATAATTAAATTATGGATTATGTAAATAAAAAAATACATATTCTCCTTTTATATTTTAAATACCATTGAGTGAATGATTCCACAATAGGAAATTTTATCAAGGATGTCATGACATCATACGCCTGATGTTTAAGAAAACATGTAAGTTGACCAGCTAAGACATTTTTGGTATATATATGAATCACATCAAATACAAGGTAATAAAATCACATCAAAATAAATGATAAAATTCTAATTTAATCGTTAATATACAAAATTATTAAGTATAAAAGGAAAAAATATGAAGACAATAACAACACAAGCAATGCATAAGACTAAATGGACAGATAAGATGACTCATCACACTCAAATTAAACTATTAGTGATGGTGAAATCAATAAACCAATATGTATTTGACCTCTAAGAAATTATTCAAAGATACTAATTCACTCCACCATCACCTATAACAACATCAAAACTATATAAAATCACATCATCACCACATTCCAATTCACAAATATTTTATAGAATCTAAGATCTATAAAAATATTTATAATAACATTAGTGACTAAGTGATCTATAATAGAAAAGAAAGACATAAATGGTCACTCCACCCATCATTAACCATAGAGCACTCTTGATCATTAAGGCAAAATAGGTACCCAAAAATGCATTAACACTTTATCTAGAAGGGACATTTTCATAGCTACCATAAAATTTTTAGCACCTAGAGGATGCTTTAAAATAAACGCATGCACAAATAGGAAAAATTATCCACTCTTAGATAAGGATGAACTTCGAGGAGTTAATTCATTAAGTACTAGAGAATAACACCTAGAAATGGAACATAAAATCAAAATCCACCACAAATGAAGTTATTTGTTTGGGATAAATTACCATATTTGATTTTCGTAGACACCACCATCACAATCCTACTTGGTCACATACACAATAAGGTTTTATTCTTATGTTAACCTCAATTTATTACTACCCAAGACATTGAAAAGGTAACTAGACTAATGAAAAAATTATATTACATTCGTAAATATAATAGTAAGGGATCACTTAAGTGTAAACATGTCATGATATATTTACAAGAATTTCTAACCAAATTTGGTGTCAAAATAACATCTATAAAAATACACTATATAAATAAACATTAAAGATAGTAACATGTAAATCATAACTTACAAATATAGAATATGCCTTGATTCCCAAGAGCATAATGGTGGAATTTAATATTATTGAAATTAAGATAAAATAAAACCTATTCTAAGGACTTTTGGAATACATCAATGAAAACATTCAAAGATTTAAAAAAGGTAAGCATAAATTCTAATATGGATTCTTGTTACTCTTATTAGTAATGTATTACACATATACACCAAAATGCATACATGTAAAAATAAAATGGTAAACATGAAAATCCATATGGGAAAAAATTAAAAATAATATGGAAATAATGACCACTAAACATGAAGTTCTCATTTTGTTTACTTTAGGAGTTGAGTGGCAATAAACCTTCAGTTTATAGTTCCACATTTCAAAGGAAATCATTAAAAACTATACAAAAGAATTATTAATTTTTGATAGTACTAATTTCGTCTAAATCTACCCCTATGATATGCATATCAATGTGGTTCCATGCCTTTTCATATAATGTTTCGAATGATGATGTTGAGTAAATTATCTAAATCATCTGTTCTTTTCTTAAAATATTCAGGGAAAGTCGGTCCACCCAAAATAAATAACACTCTAAAATAAATAATGGATGAAATCAGAGGTTAAACAATTAAAAACATGTCAATATAAAATTAATAAAAAAAAATAAGAACAATTCAGAGCACCTAAGGATTCAAGACCAAATATAAGAGAAACAATTATCTCTAAAATACAAGGAATCATACATAGTTAACATGAACATTGGGAAACTTGGAGGTAGTTTTACCACAATGAAAAGGTAATTGACACAACCTCCATTAAGTATAATAGGCATGCTAACAAAACAAATTAAAGTTAAAATATCAAAACGTCAAAGTATCACACCACTAAATAAGACCCTATCAAATAAGAAACACATATCTACCTATCAAACATTGAGGTCGAAGAGACAACACTATAGAATGTTAATGCCCAAAGTTTAGAACATAAAAACCCATGAGATACAATGTAAATAAAACAATAGGTAGGGATAAAAGCATAAATCTATACATATAAATATACAAAACCCCAAAGAAAGTGGTTGTCATCCAATTAGCAAAAGCCCAAAAATCAAAAGCACTAACATAGGTAAAATT
This sequence comes from Torreya grandis, assembly GCA_037957365.1. Lineage (NCBI taxonomy): Eukaryota > Viridiplantae > Streptophyta > Pinopsida > Cupressales > Taxaceae > Torreya > Torreya grandis. The sequence continues at coordinate 379,854 of JARHVA010006399.1, forward strand.
TTTGGAAGCAAAAGATAAGTGGAAACTATAATAAAATAAAAAGGAGGAAAAGTTTTTTTTTAAAAAAAAGGCTTACTAAATAGAAAAAGAAAGAATAATAAGAGGCAAGAATTAAAAAAAAAAGTCATTGATAAAAATTATAAAGAA
>JARHVA010006399.1:385000-397500 GCA_037957365.1 Torreya grandis
TATTGAACCCTCCTCTAGTCATTTTCAACCTTAACTATCCCTTCTTAGGACTAAAACCAATTTTTATAGTCTACAATACAAATTTGACTAGGCTAAATTAGTATTCTAGTTGATACTTATTATTATCAATTAATAATGTAGATTCGAATAGGCTAACTTAGTATTCTAATTAATACTTATTATTATCAATTAACATTATAGAATTGATTGGGCTGACTCTATCTACTAAACTTTTAGAAAGGTTTAGGGTTAGATTCAAATATATATACATGTCCATTTCCATAATTTATAATAAAGATAAGATAATAACAAGTAAGATATGTTATGTATATGACTATCCACCATTATAATTGAAGAATAAGCTTAGGGTTTCATACTTTCCATATAGATACATATCTTGTGGAGAAGTCTTTTGGATGCATTGGTAGGTTGTGGAGCCTAGAGATAACTTATCCTTGTTATCCTTACATACCACAATAACCTCCTACAAAGTATCTTGGCCAAGGGAGAGATTGAAGCTCGGTGGGTTCATCTTCAAAGGTAAGTATTCCTAACTTTATTCCTCCTTTCCAAGAGCAGATATATATGCATTGATACTTTTCATTCATGCATTATGATTCCATATAAATTGATGTGAGTATATGTCTTATATGCATGTTTAATTTTCATGTTTAGTACCCTCACTTTTTACCAGAACATTTTTTGAAAATTAGGCTAGACTTTGCTATACATGTTATTAGTTTAGTGAATATGAAAACATAGGACCTAAAAAGGGTTATTTCCTAGATTTGCTTGAATAGAGGCTTTTGATCCATCCCTAGTGATATTATTTGTTGTAAGAGATCCCTTGGCTAGGTCTATTAGATCTATCTTGGTCATGATGTCAATTATCTAATGTATCCCAAAACAGAACTGTAATTAGGATTTATCGTCTATGAGCTAGGATTGATATATAGATATACTAAATTTCTCATTACATACATTACGGTAAAACTAATGTGAATATAAACCTTGTAAGTTTTATTTCATGCTATCATTTTTATCATTTGATTATATTTTTACATATTTGTATTACTATATCAAACTAGTCGGTATAGTTATAACTTTTTGTACATAGTTTTAACACACAGTCTTATCAAAGTGATTATGTTGTATTTATGTAGGTCTTCAATGAATATAGGTTACTAATTTAGACAAGTTGGAATAGTACTCTTCTTCAATCGTAGATAAAAAACAAGGTCAAAGAGGTGAACTTAGCTCTTTATTTAACATCTAAATCAATAAACTAAGTGGAATAGGTTTACTTAGTCCTTTATTCACCATCTAGATCAGCAAACTATGTCAAACAGGTCAACTCAATCATCTTATCTTGATTTAACACAAGGTTTTTTAGAACTAGGTTGAACTAGTTGAATTAATTTATAAAAATAGAAAGTAGCATTCAAGGCACTTCAACAAAAAATTTACAACCCTAATCATCCTTTAACATACCAAGGTTCCCCTCTTTCTCTCTTAGTCATTTCATTATTCCATTATAGTTTTATTTTGTGCAAGTTAGAAGTCTTCAAAATTATAACCCAAAAGCAAACTACTTAAACATGTTCAACTTAGTTCTTTAGCCTGTATTCCATATAAAAGATTGAGTCAACCTAGTCCACTCTATTCTTAAATAGTTTTACTTTCATAGAATAGTAGAGACTTAGTCGACTCTATTATGTATTATTTACATACAATGTTATCTGAATCGACTCTAAACTATTCTACATTTGGGAATTAATAAATATTTTCTATTCATTAATTTACACTTTCATTTTTAGTTGTTTGCATGCTTAGAAGAAGTCACATAGTATAAATAGGTGGTTTTTCATAATTACCATTTAATCACATTATTCTACTTTTTTTCACACACTACTAAGTGACACAATATTTAAAACACATTTAACACTTATTTTCTCAAGGATTACCTACATGGACTTCATCATCGAGGGGGGAAAAGACTTGGTTATTTGTCCAAGTATAAATACATGGTTAATGGTATGTATTGTCAAAGAACCCAACACCCTTATCACTATGGAATGGTGAAGTGAGGGAATAGGCCCTAATACTAAGCTAGTACCATATTTAATACAGATCTCTTTTAGCCTAAACTAACTAAAACCAGCTTTAGATTGATTTTTAGTTCCTTCTTACAACCAAATCTCTATCACATTAATTATAAACTTTATTATAACATAAAAATACTTAGGAATGACCAATTAGTTATATTTTATTTTCAAGTTGTTGCTTGCTCTTTGATCACTATATTTTGTACTTCAAAACTTTCACTAGACAACATTGGTGCAAGATTTATGTTATGTGTTCCAATTAGATTAACCATATTGATCTAATTGATTATATGTTTGATTTCATATGTTTAGATATAATCTTTCTTATTTTTATAACATTATCATCTATGTCAACACTATCTCTCATTAACTAGTTCACCTTTTCTACCTACAGTACACACTTGACTAATTCAGCTCTACATTCTTATTATTTAATTAAAATTTTCTATCTACATTACTAATTTAACAAAATTGACTTAGTACCTTTGGGCTGAACATATATGGTGTTTGGCCAATTATATGTTAATTTTGTGTCCTTCTATGTAAATAGTACACAGTCGACCCTATTGACTCTGTACACGTAAGTTGATATTATTTTGTGTAGTTATCTAGTGTTATTACATAATGATATCATATTTTCAACCTCTACTTAGTCAAGAGCATTTCATAATTAAGGATTTATATTAAAACCTCACTTATTTTATTACATCAAATGAAACTTTTCAATTTCTTCTTGTATCTTTTCTTAATCCAAAACTAATCAGTACACAGTGTAATACAATTAAGGTCCTTCATCTTAGTCCTCCTCCCAATACCAATGTTGGGAATCCTCCACCCAATACCCCACCTTCATATACTAATGTATATATTAACACAACTAAAATTATTTCACAAATATTTCAACAAATGAACATCATGTAAACAACTAATCATTCACAAATGATGCAAATGCAATAACGTTTAATACACATGACTAGTCAACCAACTCAAGTCATCATGTCTCAACCAAATCTTAATTTTATTCCCCTCCTCTTAGATATGTCAATGGGAATATCATACCTCAACCTAATTTTCACAAGAAAAGTCTCCAACATCTTTAAAATGAACCTTTAGATCCATTCATTATATCAATAGATATTGGAAACATTTATCCAACTATTACATATGATGGGACAAAGACCCTAATATATTTCTTAAGTATTTTGGTAATATATAAGAAATGGGTCCAAACTAACACCTTTTCTACAACCAAGATCTTAGAAAAAACCTTTCTTGGTGATCCACTTGAATGGTAAAACCAACTTCCTAGACATTCCATCTCACAATTAGAGGATTTAGTTAATGCTATAATGAAGGAATTATAATATGATGACCTTCCTAAAAATTTCATTAGCCATTTAATCCATGCCAAGTCACTTCCCAAAGTATTTTCTCATATTTTAATCAAATGATAGAATTCTATATCTGAAAAAATGGAGCATAATATGAAAGATGATACTATTTTAAAACTATTTGTTATTGTTATTGAAGCTCCCCTTAATTATAAAGTTGAATATTTTACCCTAAAACTTTAGAAGAAGCCTTAGAATAATAAAAAGGGAAATATTTTCTTCTGACTCGATTTGAAACATCTCAAAAAAATACTAAAGAACATTTAAAATCATTTTATAATAAAATTGATTCATCCAAGCCTTCCCAAGATAAAATTGAAGTATTAAATTCAACCAATTTTAACTGTACCCACCCTCACATGAGTCTAGAGCAACTTAAGAAGAAATGACCACCCTCTAGATCCATGAGATTTTATCCTTCTAAACATCCTCCAAAATGGTACAATCCTGATAAGTTTTGTTGGTGGCATGCTACTATATGTCATTCTCATGAGTTTTTTAATGATCTTCATCAATTTCTTCCTACTTTCTTGCTTGGTCCACATTTCAATATTGATACTCTAATAAAACAATGCTATCAGTACTATATTCAAACCTCAAAAATTCAATATAAATAATCATAATGACATCAACATCGACCACCTAATGAGCAATAAAAATTATCCCATACCTACATGTCATCCACTAATTTTGTCCAAACCACATTTGATCCTTATTCCTTCACTAATAAATAAAGGATAGATAGCACAATAAATTTAAACACATGATTGTATCCATTGAACCTCAACCTCTTCAGTCACATGAACCAAATGATTACCTAATTCAAATGTCTACTCTAAATAATATCATACATTGTCCTCCTTTACCTCTTCATACCTCTCCTATGCATCATATTTCAAATTCAAAATCCTTAAAATCTAACAAACCAACATATTTACCTATCTCCAAATGCACATACCAACCCAATGTAAATCATTTTAGTAATTCATTGTCAACTTATTCCACCTCACATGTTAGGACATCTTGTGATACCCATCCACATGTCCCTTTAGACCTTGAGGCATCTTGCGATGCCCATCCAAAAATCCACTTACCCATTGGGGTGTATTATGATGCTCACTCTTATTCTATAATACACAATAACAAATAAATTCAAATTCAAGAATATTACGAGACACATAGGCTTTTATTTCACATGCTCATCTTTGATAAAGACATTAACATAGATCTTACCTATTAATTTTTGTCTCATGTTTTTTTGTTTATGTGAACTTTACTTATTTTCGTTTCATTTTACTTGTACCATTATATCCTTCATATATATTAGTTTTATTTCAACTTATATTTTGTGAGTTGTATTTTAATACCTTGGATAGGACCATGTCTTACTCATAAACACAATTTACTAGCATCTTTGTCTCTTTTGGGTTCTTTTGTTTTCTTACACATTACATTTGGAATTTTTTTCATTTTGAATCTTAGATATCTCTTTCATTATTATAATTTTTACCATTTATTTCATTATTTTCCTTAGTAGATTTATCATTATTTGATCCTTATTTACCTTCCCCTCTGTTGAGATGACCATTTAGCTTTCTCCTCTTTTGGGATGACTACTTTATTTGTTGATTTTTATAGATCTATTGTAGGTTAGTATGGATTATCTAGTGACATTACTATCATATCATAGTGATATCCCTTTCATAAAACTATTTCACCTCTTTGTGTTTATCTATGAGCATATTCATCACTGTATCACTTATTACATAGATAGATCTCTCATGATCCCCATATTTCCCTTATTTCCTTTGATTTGAGGCTCACATAAATCAATTTTGAGATTGCAAACTTACTTGTGACTTATGGGAATGTCTAGGAGTCTTTATACATCTTTATTTTTATGTACTTTTCTTTAGGGACAAAGTGTAATCTAATTTGTGTTTGTCAACTATTTCAATCAGGTTTCATTCTCCAAATCTCTATAGAAGAGGAGAAATATAAAAATTCAAATCAAGTTAAAATCTAAATCATAAAAGACAAATAAAAGGTAATGGTATAATGTAAAAACAATCTTAAAAGTTAGAACACACAAAAGACATGATATATATTTTGCACATCTCCTATCCTAGTCAAAGCTCAAACTCCATAGTTGGCCTAATTATAGATCGTAGGTCAATTAGGGTGTACTAGGATAATATACTAAGGTATGAGGTCCCACTATATCATATACTATCTAGTGCCACCTACTTTCTGACATAATTACCTAATATTTTCAGTAGACTAGCCACATTATAAGGGGTCCATGGGAATGGTGAACATGTTGTGGGAAGGTAGGTCCCTTTTTAATTTTCATGCATATAACCTTCATGTCTTGATCTATGTACTTCACTTTTTAGCTCAAGCTTTGTGTTCATTAGTAAAAGTGTCCTAAATACTTGGTGTTAATAGTTCTTATCTTTTATTACTTGCCTAGTGTGTCTCAATCTTACTAAGGATGATTAAATCACCCATGTGGAACATGACATTCCTTATTTACATCATATTTTCCTTATATCCCCTTGTCAGATATGACTTTTAGCTGATCACATTCTTGGTCACCTCCACCTACTTATGCATCTTGGTTTATATTTTGTGATTTATATTGTAATACCTTAGATAAGACCAAACCCTTCTCAGAAACACACACCATTTATTTACCACACTATCTCATTATCATACTATTCATGTCATTAGGTCATTATGTTTTCTTACATTGTATCTTAGACCAATCATTAAATTTGAGATTTTATCCTTCATAGCTTTTGATTTTCATTTATCGATCATGTTCTTGTTTAATTTTTATGGATTTCACTTATATTACATAGGACATTTGGAATTATTACATATTTCTCTTTATGTATGACTTATTCATTTTTGTCTTTCATCTTGACATACATTTCATTTGTAGTCATTCATGTTTTTATTTATGTTTGATTCAACATATTTATCTTACATGGGGTTACTTTTAGCTTTCTTACATATCTTTGTTATAGTTTTTCTGTATTGATTTATCATTTATTATTCATATTTCACATGCTTCCTTACATTATTTATTATGAAACATATAATATTTTCACATTCCATACAATAACAAATAATCTTCTAAACGAAACTATGTCAAATTTTGAATCTCAGCACATTTTGGATCCACCTCTATGATCCTTCATCAAGCAGATGCATTTTAGATCCACATATGTTATCCTTCATTAGGTAAATAACATGTGTAGGAATAATAGAACTACACACTTTAAAAATTAAAGTAATATATCCATTGTAAAAGAGTTGCTAAAAAAGAACTAGATAGCCATTATCTAAAACATCAAAAATTAAGAAATAAACTAATAAAATAAGAAAGTTAGGTTGTTATAAAATTAAAATATATATCCCAATTTATAAATATTAAAAAAATTAATAATTTAAAATTAATTGTTATTTATTATTTATTATTTAGTATTTTTTATTTTTTACAAAAATTAAAGCTATTTTAAAGTATGTTGCATCAATATATGTTTTTTTAAAATTTGTTATATATAAATTTAAAATTAAATAAATTTAATATTTATATTTTATTATTTGTTTCATATCTTTTGTTTTTAATTTTATTTATAATGTTAATCGGTTTAAATTTGTTAACCAAAATTTAAATAAAATTTTAAACTTATTAAGATAATATTATAACCTATTTTGGAATTATTTAAGAGATATTATTCAATAAAATTATCTAAAAAGGACCAAAAATTTTAAAAAATAAATATAACTAAGAACTTAATGAAGATAACTCTTAAAACGAAGACTAGAAACCTCATTTGTATGCATGAGAAAAGAAAAAATACTAATTCTTATAAATTATCAACTTCTAAGCATGAATGATCCCTAGACCATCATCTATGTTTAAATTTTAGGGTGTTTCAATATCTCTATTGGTTCTCTTAATTTATACTCATGTAAGTGATCTTTTGCTACAATTTTTTTTGCTTCCTCAATATTAATAACATGTTTCAACTTAAGTGAATGTTATGTAAGGGATGATTTTTTTTTGACTTAAATGAATGCTTTTTAATTATAGTTTTAACTGATCTTATCATATCCCCTATGTAGGGTATAAAACATGAAAAATAAACCTTTTTGACCCAAATTCTAAGGTTTGAGTCCAACTTGTCTTTAGTATACCCTAATATCATGAGAAATTTATTTAGGGTAGGGAAAGTGTAGTGAATATTCTAGTGATTGAGAATTTTAGATAATTTATTAGAAATGCCTTGAACATAAGGAAGATAAACTATTAGTACCCTCTACCAAAGAATCTTTACCTTCAGTTATATTTATATTTTATTTAACATGCTTGATATCCTTAACTATTTGTTTACCATATTATCCATTCAAAGTAAAAATTTGGCTCAGGTGTGTGATTTCAGAATTGATCTTCTCCTCATCACATATTTTAAAATCCCTTGTAATTGAAATCTTGATTAACCCTAATTTTTTTATAAAGATGGTGATTAGAGGAGGCATGAAGGTAAAGTTTTGTATGTGTACCTTTTCTATAGACATTCCTAAATAAATAACCATCTTTCTTCTTAAGCAAGAGGACATCTAAACAAGCTAGTTGGTGTTTTATATCAATTTTTTTGGTGAATTTTATGATAGGAAATTAATTGTTGATATGAGAATGAAACTCTTCTATGTTATTTAAGCCATGTTTCTAACATAAACTGGTGTCATCAACATATATTTTCCACCATTTGGGTTTCAATGGGAAAGAGTGAAGTGATAAATCTTCAAATCTTTCCATAAAGAGGTTGGTAACTATGGAAGATAGAGGAGAACTCATTACCAGATGAAGTATCACAAAAGTGGATCTAAAATGAATCGAGATTAAAAATATGATATATTTTCTTCTATAATATTATTTATTATGATTTAGTATTATATATATTTCATTTTACCATTTATGTTTTACATGCTTCCCAACATGATTTAGTGTGTTATAAATTTATTTTCCATCATTTTATCATTCATTTTCCATCAATATTTTGGTTTTAATCTTGCCTTAACAATCCTAATGTGCCAATTTTTCTATTTAACTAATTTCTATTTTAACCATCGTATGTATGCACATATTGATTATATTATTAGTCCTGTATACCTAGGGTTTCTCAAATGCTAGTGTTGTACTCTCCACAATCAAGACTAGTATGTTTGCATACAATTATTTATAGGAATGGTAAGTTAATATTTTTATATACTATTTTTAGTTACTCTCATTTCATTTTTATCATTAATTTCCTTATGTCATTTTTAGTTATCTCAGTTTCATGTGTTTCTATGTTCTTTGTCAAATATCCATCCCCTGTTACACTTAATGTGATACGTGATGATATTTGAGTAGGGAATATGTATACAAAATAATTTTATTAACTTTACCACTTACTAACACATTATATCTGACATGAATCTATCAAGTTTTAATCTCTCTAAGTGCATGCCTTAAAGGGTGCATTGGGAAAGGGGTGGGTAGACCATTGGTGCTTTGTAACATTATTGTGTCTTTATATCATTCCTAAAATTTTATAACCACTTGATATCAATGAAAAATTCTTATATGTACTTCTCTATCCTTTTCTCCTCTCTTTCACCCTCTTCTATTCATTTTCCACCTTCATTAGCCCTTCCTAAGCCTAAAACCCTTTTTGAAAGTTAACACTACAAATTCTACTGAGATAACCTAGTATTCTAATTGATACTTGTTATTATCAATTAATAATACAAAGTTGACTACACTGACTTAGTATTCTAATTGATACTTATTATTATAAATTAATAATACATAGTTGATTAGGCTAAATCTATCAGCTAAACATTCATAAAATTTTAGGATCAAATTCAACTATATACACACCCATTTCCATCATTTATAAAAAATAGAATAAAATAATAAGTGATATATATTATACATTTATATATCCACCATTCTACTTGAGGAACAAGCTTATGGTTTCATACTTTCTTTGGAGATATCAATCTTGTCTCATGGAGAAGTATTTTAGATGCATTGATAGGTTGTGTGGCCTAAAGATAACTTATCTTTATTATCCTTAGATACCATAAAAACATATTACAAATAACCTTGGACAAGGGAGAGGTTGAGGCTCAATGTGTTCATCTTAAAAGGTAAGTATTCCTAACATTGTTATTCCTTTGTAAGAGTAGATATATATGTATTTACACTTCTTTTCCATGCATTAAGATTTTGTATACATTGACATGAGTATATGTATTATATGTGTTTTTAATTTTAATTTTTATTACCCCAATATTGTGACATAAAGTTTTTTGAAAAGTATATTAGACTTTGCTTTACTTTTTATTAGTTTATTAAATATGAACACATAAGACCTAGTTAGGGTTAATTCATAGTTTTGTTTAACTAAAGGCTTTGAAACCCTCACTAGTTATATTATTTATGGTAAGAGATCTAATGGATAGGTATATTAGATCCATCTTGGTCATGAACTTGATTATCTAATGTATCTCCAATCAGAATTGTAAGTATTATTTTTCTTCTTTGAGCTAGGATTGATTTCTAGATCTGTTACATTTGCCATTACATACATAATCTGAGGCTGGTATGAAACTATGGATCAACCATTGTAAATAGCTATATGAACTAATATGGTAACATACTAATGACAACATGAGTGTGGTATGGTAATTTATACATAGATAATGGTATAAATTTCCATTCTATCTATACAACCTTGTGAAATCCTATGGGGTCGAGGATATGTGCCCTATATAATTTCCCCAAGCCTAATATTTGAGTAATGTAGTTTTGTATAATATGCATAGATTTATATTTATGTATAGGCATGATTTACCAAGTACATATCCCCATAAACATAATACGAGTTTGAAAATATCTCAAAATCTTGTGTAGAATCTAAGAATTTGAAATAGTGGCATAAGACCTTAAAATATGAGTGAAACTTGCACATGGTTATATAAGTATCTAAGAGTCAGAGTGAATAAAATTATGTATATGTATATTTAAATCATTGATTTAATCTATGTATTTGATCATCTAAGACAATCCTTGTATCTGAACATCTTATGTAATATGTGTATATCAATGTTTGAACCAATCTATGTATCTAAATATATGACTCAATTTATGTATCTAAACCAAACCATCTATTTGAATACCAAAGTCAATTTATGTATATGAACCAATTTGTTTATTTAAATATATGATTCATTGAATCAAGAAATATGAGTCAACTGTGTCAGTGTGAACAATGCATATATGCCACATTTTAGTTATAGATCTAAAACTAGGGTAAGGGTATTGAACCAAGATAAATACAGTAGGTTATTTTTTATGAAGGATAAAAGGTTGGGTTTTATAAATCTAGGGACCCATACCCTAGAAATAGTACATAGAACTATGCCTAAATAATTTAATATTATAATATTCTCAAAAACACAAAAAAAAATAGAAGAACATCTATAAAAAATTTAAAAATGCCAAAAAAAACAATTTCTAAAGACCCACTTAGGGGTCAAAAGCAAAAATAGAAACACAAAATAAAACTATTACTAAAACTACTTCCATAAGGATTGATTTCATATTGTTATTTAAGTCATGCCTCCACCTTCCAAAAGGTTTCTATAGGGTCTTGATGAATGGAGTAACTTGTTAGATGATTGGATATCCACTTTTCTATTTTTCTTATTTTTCTGAACTTTGATCCATCTTCTATCATTCTTATAGGTTTTGTGAGAAATATCATTCCATAAACACTCAAAAAAATCATTCAAATTCAAGCCAAAATCCTCATTAACCAATATGGTATTTTTTATATTTCTTTCAAATTAGGATATGATGATTGGATTTCTAATTTCTTAACAAACATCTGAAATCTTACCGTCTTGAAGAGGTATTCGAATGGAATCATGTTCTTAATTTTATCATTCTATGTCAAGATGTTATCCTACATGCACTATATGTGACTCTTCTTCTATTTTCAATGAACCATCATATTTTTGACCAAAGACTGTAAGAATTTCTAAATAAGAATGCTTTCAACAAATCAAATCTAATTTTATTTTAAATAAAAATAATTAGAAGATAAATGACTAGCAACAAAAGACATTCACCAACTAAAATACAATCCTTCATAATCTAACAGCTGACTCCATACTTGATCTTCTACTAATATAACTATGGAGGTTGAAAGATCAAGCGTAGTGTCAATCAAAATTAAAATTATTGCAATTATAGTGTGAGAAATGAATTTGCCATTAAATCTATCCATATGAATTCAACAATGGAGTTGCCAATAACATTGAAGAAAGGTTTAGCCCAAAAATGAAGTTGAAGATGTATGAGTTAGACCTAAATGGGGTTGGAGGAAAATTTATCCATAAGGGATTAAAATATGGATCTCAAGATTTCATAAACAATGGGTGTTTATTAGAGCTCGATTGATTCTCAAGAATAAGATCTTTATCTAAAGATAAAATAAAAATAGAAGTAAGAAAGAATTTTGTAAAATAATAAACTTCTATTTTACCTTAAAAATAATTCATTTAGGTCCTTTAGATTGAGCCAAAAAAAATTAAATTGGAAAACAACTCCTTTTCTAAGACAATACTCTTTATTCACCATGACCAATCTAAAGGCATCATTTTCCAGTGTGAGAGATAGATTATTAAGAGTTGGATTGAAAGGTTTTTGTTTGATGTTTTTCAGAGGATATTTAACAACCTCTAAAAATATTTAGCCTTAGTATGGGAAAGGGTTGATCAGGGTCCCTCGAATCTAGTAAGGGGTCACTATTAGATATCTCTGTTCTGATATCTCCCTTGACTATTTCATCATAGTAATAACCATCAAGAGGATTTATGTCTTGTTATATTATGGTATCATATCCCCCATATAGGTTGCCTAAACACCCAATATATC
>JARHVA010006399.1:405000-452500 GCA_037957365.1 Torreya grandis
TCTTATGATCTACTTGTTATGGGAGATGATTATTGATATTCCTATTTTACTTTCTTGAGTATCTTGATTACTTACTTCTATTCCACTTTATCATTGATAATGGGTGGATTGGGTATTTTTCCCATATTAGATGACTATAATTGAAATAAATATCAATGAAAATCTAAATTTTAATGTGTCTCAACAAATCCAAACTTATTTTTTAATGTAAAACATATGTGACATAGATAATAGAATGATTTGGATGTCTCATATAACAATTTATCTTTAAGAGGAAAAATGTACCGTCTAAGAAGAATATATTATGTCTCTAAATTTTTCAATTGTTAGACTAACTATTTTATACATGATTTAAATTTTAAGATGTAATCGATTACTTTTGAGAATCAACTTAGTGTAGTGAATTCAACATCTCATATGTTCCTTAATGTCCCTTATTATGAATATAATGCATTAGTAACACTTCTTCTAGCTCATCATATGTATGCAGTGCACCACTAGGGATTGAATGATGGATCCAATTTAATCCCTCACCCTCTAGAGTCTATGTAAATAATTACAAGAGAATCAAATAGTGAGGGAAAAGTACCATAGCATTTATATAAGATTTGAGGTGTATGGATCTCCATCTCCATTGAACGTTGGTAATGTTGGTATATGAAATTAATTTGGTAAATTTTTATTAAATATTATATGTGAGAAAGGATTTTCATGGATATCATTTGAATCAACCCAAGAATAATATGCTTTACTTTCTAAGGTGAGCTAGTGTACTTGTAGTTGTAAAGTACCCACAACATGCATCAAAGAGATGACTTTTTATGAAGGCATATTAACATCATCAAGAGGTTTATTTAAACATTTAATCTTATTATTAATTTTAGCCATTGGCACACCACATCGGGGAACATTGGCAGAGATAGTGGGTTTTCTCACTGTAACCTTTGGAGGGGTAATAAGTTAGACCTAGTGAGAGGGAAATTAGCTATCATAATTATGGAGGTTAGTATTATAAATGAGCTCTACTATATTAAGGAGTTATGGTGGATATATATTGGTATTTCTTATTTTTTTATTTTTTAATTAGTATCACATGCTAAGAGAATGGAAGACACATTTTTGTCATGTGAATGTAAATAATGTAAACTATGAACATGAGTATAGTTTCTCACACTTTTATCTAAAGACATATTATTTCTTGAATTAGAATTCAATAAGTAATACATTTAAACATGAGAGATGGGTGAAGTATAGATATGACTATACATAATTTCTTCTTCACTAAAGTCACAATAATAATTGTTATTCCAAGTTTCATCAAAACAATAATTTATTTCACTTGTGGAGATAAGATTAGATGAACTATCATTTTCATGATAAACAAGAGTATTGAAATAAAATATTATCTTTATACTACTATACAATAAATCATGTGTAGGTGAAATAGAATCCATATCTTCACTAGATATGAGTGGAATGCATATGTTATCATTATTTTTAATAATGGATTGAAGGGTATAATAAGTAAAAATCATGTTTTAAAATGGAATATTGAAACTTGTAGTAGAAGAAGGATTAAATATATTTGAATTATCTATATTTTGCATGTGATCACTAAGATGAGTTTTGAATGTAAAATAAGGTGACAATGTAATACCATATACTTTATTTTGTGAATATATAAAAGGTGTAACATTATTTTTACTTGATTTTTTTAATTTAATTGGAAAAGGTGAAGAAGATGCATCTAATATATCCTCATTATCACTATCATTTTCATGCTTATAGTAATAATCATACCCATCCTTATAACAATAATAATAATCATTATAAATTAAATCATGCTCATTATCATGTGATAGTGTACAACATTGAAAATTATTCCATTCATTTATATAATGATGTGAAAAGTTTAGAAATTGGTCAATTGGGTGAGGGGTAAGAAGTTCCCTAGAAGCCATGTAGACTTACCACAAAATGAAATGTAAAAATTTAATAATACAAAAAATAGGCTTAATATAATATAACATATATATTTGAAAATATGTTATATATTAATCCCAAAGTACAAAGAATAAAAAATTGACTTGAAATGCTAAGGGCTAATGTTTGGATGTATGAGAACCTAGTATGTAGATCTAGGGTTTGAAGGGTTTATAAGAAAAATTTAAAATATATTAAATTATGGTAAACCTTATAGAGGAATGATATGGATTAGTTTGGATGTGAAAAAACTAGGAATATTTGAAATTTTATAAAACCCTAATTTGTTACTCAAGAAAAAGAGAAGGCAATTCCTAAGTGGAATTAGGATTATTTAATAAATATTTGAAGTAAGTCAGGCTCACCAAATGATTTAATTTTTTATATGTTTAATAGTTTAAATCCTAGATTATTAAAAGGCTTAGTAGAGAGGGTAAATAAAAATATATATTTTTAAAATAGCTAAATTAATTGACTTACTTGAAATAATGAGTGTAAGGAGAAGATTCACTTATCTATAATACAAAAAGCATCATCAAATGATGGTAGTGTTAAAAATGGTCAAGGGAAGAGTCTAAATTCCTTTCATTTTATAAATATAGATTTGACAACCTTAGGATAGTAGCACAGTCATAGGTATAATAGCTTAGTCAGAAGTATAGTTGTGCACTATGCTAGTATTCAAAGCACCACACTAGTGTCATTTTGTGGATAGGTTTTGAGACATATAAGGATGCTGATAGTGGGATTAAAGGTTTTTTTAGGTGTTATTAGGAACTTATGATAATCCTTTTTTGTCGATGTTTGGTTAATTTTATTTCAAAACCCTAATGAACACCTGCATACAAGAAATAATAATGGAATCAAATAGAAAAGGAAAGAGAAAAGTGGGAACTTTGATATTACAGTTGCATGATGTTGAACCCTTATTATTATAAAATTTACCTGCATTAACCCCAGTGATAAGGGTTTTAGATCACATGTAGTTCTCCCTTAGGGAATGTGCATAATCAACATGCATGATATATTATAGTAACTTTTTATTAGGTCCTTATTTGATCAAGAATGATGCTGAATAATGTGCATAGTGTTGAGATATTTTATTGATTGATGTTTATGTAATTATGTGCCAAATTAGTAAGTGGTAGATGTAAAACTCCTTGTGAGGATATTTATATAGGGGGAAATTTAATTTTATTGCAAGACTCTTGTTCGTAGGTTGATAAAGATAAAATATAGATAAAATAATAAGAAGAGACCAAAAAGAAAGGTAAGGACCTCAAATAAGTAAAAATGTGCCTATTAGATAATAGTTTTGAGGTGGGAATTAGTGTGGTGTGCAGCTTTCTTGGTCTACACTATTATCTTATAGGCTAAAACCTAGGTAGTGATTATGACAAACAAATCAGTGGGGCCTTTCAGCTAGTATATCATGTCATAACACCACTAAAAGTGTAATAAGTATGAAAAATAAGTCATAATAAAAACATAAAATACTAAAATGACCATGTGAACATGACCTTCATTAAACAATAATAAATTCATGTGAAAGAGATATAAAATACATATTACTTGTGTTTCTTGACCAAATTAGGGTGTGTACACACACACACACACACACACACACACACACACACACATTCATTCATAGATACATACATACATACACATGTTTATGTGTATGAATATGTATGTATGTACAGACACACACATGAGTATTATGGACTATCATATGTAATGACTTTTATTATAGTAACTAGAATCATATATGAAATATTTAATATTTATACACGTCATATATGTTATGTTTATTTATGCTTAAAAATACATTCTTAACAAATTTTATCACACACACACACACACACACACACACACACACACACACACACACACACACACACACACACACACACACACACACACACACACACACACACACACACACACACACACACACACACACACACACACACACACACACACACACACACACACACGCGTGCACACGCGCGCGCGCACACACACACACAGACACACACACACACACACACACACACACACACACACACACACACACACACACACACACACACACACACACACACACACACACACACACACACGCACACGCACACGCACGCACGCACGCACACACGCACGCGCACACACACACACACACACGCACACACACACACACATGCGCATGCGCGCCCACACACACATGCACACACGCACACACGCACACACATGCACATGCACACGCACATGCATGCATCTGCACACACACACACACACACACACACACACACACACACACGAGTATTATGAACTATCAGATGCCACAAAATTTAGTATGTTAATGAGAATCATATATGAAATATTTAATATTTTTCTGTCATATATGTTATTTTTATTTATGATTAAAAATACATGATTAAAAAATGTGATCAAATTTTTCTTCTATATGTTTATATATTTAGAACATTGAACTATGAACTCATGGTTTTTCATCCTTTTCATTTCAGCAAGAATATAATATTAACATTCATAAGGTCAAGAGGAACATGTCATGTTTCTGAATAACTCTAAGCATTTAAATATTGAATAGGATGACTTAATGGAGGAATTTTTATTACCAAAAATATTTTTAAAAAATGAAAACATTCAATTAACGAGAAAATAAAAAATATACTATAGATAACTCCTTGTTCACTTGTGCCTTATTTTATTATAATATTTTGGTATATGTATCTTGATTAGATATATGTTATATCCCCTTGATATTTAGATATTTATTCCCTTATCATTCTTTTTTTTCACTTTCTTGATTTGAACTATTCAAAATAATGATTTGATACTGCAAATCTTTTTCCACTTAGGTTAACATTTTCATAGTCTAAAAAAAATGAACTATATTTTTTTATCACATTTATTTTAAACTATAAATAGTCGCTCTCAACTGTCACTACTATCCTAAACATGATTATAATGACATATAACATTTTAAACATATACATCAAATTGTAAGAAAATAGAGCCTTTATGCATGCCTTATCCAATACTATACTTGGTTGTAATCTAAAAAATACTATTATTTCATGTCAAAATTTTCTCTATGCACTCCATTATTCCTACATGCAAGTTACATATGTTGAAAATTGTACATTTGATAAGACAAGGATTTAAAATTATTCCTCTACATCTTTATTCTATCCTCCCACATGCCTTTTAACTGTAATTCACATATACATTAGGTTAATATTTTTCATACATGGTGATCATATCATCTTTAGTGCTTAATTTACCATGAGACATGTTGAGGATTATTTAAATTTATTCCCTTTATTATAATTTCAAACCCATGATTTATCTCTTAGTTTCTATTATTCTTGTTTCAAATTTTTTTAAAAGGTGAAAAGTAATATTTAGAAAATAGAAAACATTCAAAAAATTATAGAAGTAAAAAACTAGGACCTGAGCATGATTAAACTTATATTTTACATCATTTTCATATGTTATCTATCTCATGATTAGTAGATAGCAGAATATTTTTCTATCACATGTATTTCAATGGTATTTATGTGTGCTATAAAAGACATATAAATTTTACATGGACTTAGATGTTGGAATTTCCTCTTTGTAGTGGCCTTTCCATGTTAGGGGTCTATTATCCAAAGGTTACAATATTTACAGGTGTGACCATTTTATAGCCTATATACTATTTTAGGATACATACACACTACAAATGTCTTGCATTGTGTACATGAATATAGTATTCTCTAACTTAAATTATGTACATGGATATGTTATTTTTTATGATAAGGACACATTAAATATACATTTATTAGACTATAGATATAGTTTTATGCTCCATTATTACTTTTACTTGTATATAGTAGATTAGACTTTGTGTATCTATTATGTATGGCCATTGGCCTTTTTGTGTTATTATGATACCTTCATGTCCATTAAGTGAATGTCCCTTGGTACTTGTGTGTGATTGAGACATATTCATTTATATTGTGTGTATGAACCTTGGATTTATTGTGTATAGACCTTGGTATTATTTGAGTGCATGAAATTCTTATTTCCTTAATGTGTTGGCCTTTGGCCTTATGAATGCCATCGTGTGTGTTGTGTTTTTTTTCTTATTAAGCATGTTTATTTTGATGAGTGCCAACATATATTTCATGCATTAACTATTGTTTTGGATTTTTCTATTACAACAACTATTATGAGATTTATTGATACATATATCTAGATTTGACACTTTAGGCCTTGACTTATATATTACATACATACTTCGAATGATACATGTCTTGCTCTAATGACATACATTTTCACATATTTTAGGATATTCAATGATTATATCTTCATATGATAAATACAATTATTTTTTTCCTTTTAAATGTTTGATACTCAATTCATGTCTCCCACCTCAAAAGGTGGACATTTTACTGGGTTTTATATACATATATAATCCTCTATGAGTAGAAATTATTTTTTGGTATATAATATAGTTTTAGACAATATAAAGTGGTTCAAAAATTATATATTGCTAAAGATTATGGGGGCATATTCCATGAATATGCATTAACATTACTAGAAAAAATTTAAAATTTGTACATTTTAGGCATACATCCATAAGAATATGCACACAATATTTAATAAAAAATTAAAAATTTTACATCTACATATAGTTCAAATTTTATGTTTACTACATGGGGTAATGCAATAAATTCATACACATTATACTATTTTTCATATTTAAGTCACATGTTACTATTGCATGCATACATTTTATATAAGTACAAAGTCACAATAATGGAAAATATACATTTCCTTTCTTATATGAGCATTTGAAATTTTAAAGTTATGTTACAAGTATCATAGGATCTAAGTGAAAAAGGGAAATATATAAATATATATATATATATATATATATATATATATATATATATATATATATATATATATATATATATATATATATATATATATATATATATATATATATATATATATATATATATATATATATATATTCCATATACAATTCTTTAGTCAATTAAAGTGTATAATGTATACTATAGATTCAACACCCTTTAGCATTATAGCCTACAAATCCCTTGTGTATTCTAATCAATTTCCATTTTGGGGTTATAAAGACTAACAATGTAAATTTAGGTTTTACATCCCCTAATGGGTATATTTTATATACATTATCACATCAAATTTGGGTTTGATCACACTCAATTCACTCTACTTCTACAAATGAACCAACCCCTTCATGTTCATCATGGGAACCAATAATTTTCTATTCCTTCAAGAAATCATCATCTTCAAGTAAAGTTACAAGAGAAACATGGTTTTACACATACATGTATACTCCTTACTTCTCTAAAATATTTAAAATTTTAAGTCACATTTAATTTTTTAATTTCATATATGGATATTGACTACTTTTGCATCATTTCAAGAATTTTTTTATATCAAATTGCATAATTATGACTTCTTCCCAAAGTGAAGGTTTATTGTACATACTCAAGTATATCTTTCATTTTAATCTATTAATTTCATTTGTTAATTAAATATGTGGAAAATTTAGATTCTCAAATTTGGTAATGAATTCTTCATAATATAATTTTTTGTCCACATCTACCATAATCGACTTAAGCACTTAGATTATGCCATCTTTTCCACCTCATTTTATCATATGTAATTATATAGGTCTATAAATTGAAAGTAAATATTTTACACCTACATAAATTTTATTAGTTTCATAAAACATTCATAAGCATTTGCATCAACAATTCAAATAATTAATATCATAGTTTCCCCTTCCCAGGTCACAATCAACCACATGGGCTGAGATCACTAGTCAATACTAAAATTACACGTCAGTCATTCCTCTTTCCCAAATAATCACTCTTTTTTAAATTTAAATCATTATCTACAAGTTGGTTAAAAATTTTAGGATATATAGCATGAGTTTACACTTGATTGGATTTCTATAAATGTACCTATTAACCATTTATTTTACTACTTGTAAATTTAACTATTCATCCATACTTATAATATTAAAAAACTTCCATGTTATTTAAAAAGATAATTATATTATCTTAAATAATTCCTTATCTAATTAAAAATCCTATCATATCCCAATGAATCAAATCAATATCAATTATTCAAGCCAGCTATAGATTCATACATTTAGTAAAGGAGCACTATTACACTAAAAAATCTAGGTGGGATAACTACATCAAGGTTGATTTCATCTTTAGGGAACACTAAATATGTAATAAAAACATAATCATCATGGTTTTATTTGGGTACTCTCAGCACATTACACTCTCCTCTTTATTTTTGGAGGTTTTTCAACTATCACAAGCCCTTTAAGTGTTTCAATATTGAAAAAGTCATCTAAAAGTCATTTGCACACAACCAAATCCCTAAATTCCACATGTAGTCATATTTAAAGATGGCATAGGTGATTTTAAAATTAGTTTTATGTTTCCTTATATAGGTCAAGATCAAACCATAGGGGTTAAGAGCAAAAATAGATCCTAACTATTTCTAGTTGCTTTTGACCCATAATAGTGACAATTGATGATTTATTTACACACACATGATTAGGTTTAGGTTGATAATTTCCATCCATTTTTTAATCATGCATAATTAAGCTAACAATTACTAATGAGGTAAGTCTTCTTGTCCTCTTTGTGTTTTCATGATTATCTTCTTTATTTTATGCAATATTTGTCCATTTGAGTACTTTACTATCATTCTTCTAGTTACAATTCATTTACAAAATTTTATATGTTTCAAATCAATTTTATATTACTTATAGTTAATATCTCAACTATTTAAATTTATTTCTAAAATATAATTAAATATATCATTTCACTAAACATCATATAGAAACCCACACATACATTGCAAATTGTTAAAAAAAAATGTTTAGTTTTAACCATTGCATCTATTTCCATATCCTTGGATGACATTCCCAAAAAAGTGACATCCACACATGATAGGATATTACCTGTGAGTACTCTCCCTCATTTCAAAATAAAACACATAAACCAATATCGAATCTAAACTTTTGCTTGAAATATTTTATTTAACTTGGTTACCACATTTAATAGTTAGTTGGTCTGAAGACTTAGGCAAATAAACTAGTTTAGTGGCAGCCCAAATAGCTAGAGAAACAATTTTTTATCTCATTATTTAATTAACCTTCACATTTAAATCAAATATTCATTAATATTACTAGCCTTATCCAATATATTCAATTTTTTGGATCCCATTTACTGTAAGATATGAATTCAATCATGTTAGATAAATATTATGGTAATTCAAACTATTTTTTTTTATCATAAAGTAAAGTAAAATAATAAAGTAAAGTAATATTTTTCAAGAGTTATACTACCTAGTCCTCCTAAAATTCTTAAATACTATATCCTTAATTTCAAGATAGTTTTATAATTTATATAAATATTATAAGGTAATAAAATAGTATTGTTATAAAAGAACATACCCTTCAGTACATATAATGCATAATCATATTAAAGTAAAATAATAAAGTAAAGTAAAGTAAACTATTAAAGTAAAGTAATATTTTTCAAGAGTTATACTATCTAGTCCTCCTAAAATTCTTAAATACTATATCCTTAATTTCAAGATAGTTTTATAATTTAAATAAATATTATAAGGTAATAAAATAATATTGTTATAAAAGAACATAACCTTTAGTACATATAATGCATAATCATATAACTGTAACTCAACATATTGATTAATATCTTATAGTTCAACAAGCTTAGACCATTAAAACCTTAAAACCTATTCATCCAAACCATTAGTGGAATTAACCCATAATTTAATTTAATTTTCTTAGCATAACCACAAGAGGTTAATTGCACAAGGTTATTGTATCATTTTCTATACTTGCAAATCTGGTTAACCCAACCTGATTGGCTTGTCCTTTGTGATTTTCATCTTTTTCTTAATTTTTTTAATTTATCTCTCTCCTCATCCATTAATTTTAAGGTTGTCCAAAAATTTTCCTAATATGTTTCAAGAAAATTTTAATAGGCCCCTAGGGTTAGATACTTTTAAAAACCATGTCTAACTCCAAGATGAATGTTCATTTTCTAGTTTTGATAATCTTGAGGATCAAAATAGTCTAAGGATTGACAATTTGTCTAATTACTACACATTTTTAACATTCATGCTACATACCAAATTCTATAAAAGCTAATAGACTCCTCAAATACTTACAATAGTCACCATGAGTAAAATGATAAGAATTTGACTGGTGTTTATGGTTTTTATGAATTACATGTTTTAACTAGGCCTCATATTAGTGTACAAATCCCTAGTTTTGAGAGAATAAAAATATTAAATCACTAGAATGAAAGGAACTAAATAAAACAAGATGGACTGGCTAAAATATGATTGGCTCTCCTTCTTCCTAACTCAAATATTTATAATTCAATGGCTATAAAAAATTAAATTGACTCCTCTCCTTTTCCATTTGAGCCTACCATAAGGGAGAATTCTAAACCCATTAGTATTGATAATTTGAATGATCTCATCTCTACCTTAGTGGAATGCAATCATGAAAAGGAAAATAACCAAGGTTCTTCTCAAACAGGTTTCTTAAATCAAACCGTTGCACTATATTTCAAAAATCAAAAACATTCTCCTTCTGTTCATAATCAATCAACCCCTTATGTACCTTATTCAAATTGGGATGGTATCTTTTCAAATAATTCCCCATCCTATCAAAATATAGGAATTTTGATCTCTTATAATACTCCTAGTTGCATGGATTTTACCATGTCTTCAAATTACACCACCCCGCCTCCCCCCTTCCCCCCCTAACCCACTCCGCCCCCTAATCATACTCCCCTTAGTACCTCTATTTCTTACATTGATCCTAAACATATGAATGTCATCACACCTACTTCTTTAGTTCCTCGTAACTATATACCTATGAGTATGCCACCTCTTATGTTTTGCCTATCTATGTCTTAACTAGTTCTTATCCCCCATACAGTCTACCTAGTGACTTGCTGATTAACATGCCCCATTTTAACTCATTGCCAACTTATTTTCATATGTATTCCAAATTCAAAGAGTCGGATATTTATTTGTCAACTTATTATTTCATTCCAACTACTTATCAAAGTATCACTCCTCCAAACTACTCCAGTGCCCCTTGAATATAATTTAATGGAATGTGAACTTATGTTAGGTATCTTAATGTTCGCCTTGACCATATCATTCGAGGTGTGCTTCTACCTCACCCATTACTTAAAATTAATAAATATAAGGCATCATGAGATCCCAATGCTCACATCAACGCTTATGTCATTACAATAATAGATTCGTTCCCTTTGGATGTAGTAATGGTATTTTGTTCCCTACAAATCTCAATGCAATCGCAATACATTGGTACTATTGTCTCTTGTAGATTACAATCATTGCTTTAAACAACTTATTGCTTAATTTTTTAAGGTTTTTAATATGAACAAACTACTATACACTTATAAATGATAATTTATTCACATCAAACAAGAGTATAATGAGCCTTCTACCCACTTCATCATAAGACAGTGTCAAGTAGTCTACTCTTATACCAATGCTCCTAATATTAATTAAAGAGAGTTATGTTATCTCTTTCTCAAAACTCTTAATTGCAAACCCAAACAAGACGACCAAAAATTCCTTTATCGATCTTTAAAAAACATTGAAAAGTGTTCCAAGTATAAATGAATCAACCTTAAAAAGTACTACTTCAAATTATCGAAAGACGGTTACCCCTTTAATTTCTGGTTTCCAGGGAAAATCAAACATATGCTCTTTTATTCCACGGACAGGCCAACAACTGTGCCCTCGCGCTACGTTGAAATGGATGTTATTTTGACAAATAATTAGCCTGATCAGGGTTTTTATTTTTTTTTATTTTAAGAGACGCTGTCCTATCAGGATTAGGTTTTGCTTTTTAATTCAAGAACAGTAAACTGCCCTAACAAATACTGCAATTTATTACAAACTTAAAACCACAATGCGTTCACTTGCTGATTACAAAAATATTTTCAGACTGTCGCAATGCAAATGTTCACTTGCTTTGATTGACCTTAGACATGACCAATTGCACGTGGTATAACTCTATGAAGGCTATTTATACTGTCGGGGCGCATTCATCTCCTTCACAGGGTACTATCTTAGAAACCGCCTTTTTTTAATTGTCATCTGCAATTGCTTCAAAATCTTCATTATTTCTTTCATTACCGGTGCCCATTTTCTTCATTGTAATATTTTCTCCTACGTCTGTTCGGGAATTCATTAATGTTTGTCTGAATTTGGGTGAAGAGAACATAGTGTTTTGCGTGCAGGAAGCAACGAGTAGACCCAACGATACGATGATTATAGTTGCTGGAGAGAATGGAACTTCTTCAAATCGCTCAGAATTTGGTACCATATTTGTCATAGACGACCCTGTTACTCAAGAATCTGACACTACCTCAAAGATTTTGGGAAGGCTGCAACAACTCGACACCAATACATATAGTAGCGGCGCAAATTTCCTTACGCTTTCGGCTGTAATCTTTGAGAATGGCAGCACGCTTGAGTTCCATGGCATGATCAGATCGCCCTTGCCCCAAAGGGAGCTGGCTGTGGTTGGAGGAACCGGACGATTCAGATATGCTCGTGGATATTTTCTAGTTGAAATTATATACTTTGACGGAGTCAACCTGACTTTTGAGTTTAATGTTAGGATTCGATCACATCGTAGGATATTGAAGGCATTACATAGTGACCTATAAAGAAAGACACCTTAGTAGGCTGTATTGTGCTTTCAGCCTTTACAATTTCAGTTTTGGTTTGGTTATTCTTTTACTTTCTGTTTTGAAATTTCAGCTTCACTGCATATGAATAATTTCTGGTAAGGTCAGCTTTGCAGAAAAATATTACAATATAAATATTCTTTAAAATTATATATATAGAGAGAGAGGAGAAAACAGTGGGGTTATATAAATATCGGCATCAGTCTTTTAGGAATAATATTATATTAACCAGCTTTTCCGGCGGTCTATATCCAAGTATCTACAATTATTTGTAATCTTGCTGAATTACATAGCATAGTATTATCCTCATTAATCATATTACCTTTTTTTCAATACAAAATATTGGTGAAAAAAATATAAATATAGATATTTACGTTTTGATGAGTGGAATAATGATTGGAAGAAAATGTTAGACTTATATCATCAGAATATTGCTGGTCATATTATTCTATTTAAAGAGTAATTAAATAAAATATATTTTAAAAAGATTAAAAAAAAGTTGAAAATAATTTTTTCACAAAACAATTAATAATGTTTTTAGACATATAATCGTCTTTTTTATTAGATAAAATAAATTTAAATTATTATTAAGATTATATTTTTCTATTGAAATAATTTAATATTTCAAATATTATAATTTATATATAAATAAATACATAATAACATTGAATTATTTGAATGCTTTGTAATTCTTAAAGATTAATCGTTTTAATAATAAACACTATTAAATATATTATCCTTACAACAACAACAACAACAATAATAATAATAATAATATCATTTTTTTTTCCTTCCTTATTGTAGAATCTGACTTAAGTAATGTGCATTGTTTTAACATATAAATAAAACATTATTCTACCATGTAACATCACATTTTTAACAAATTATAATGAATAATTTCAATCTTCAGATGATTTAAATAAAATAAGAAGATTATAATTAAGTATACACTACAAAATACCTTAATTCCACTTAACAATAATGAAACTTCACAATACAACATAAATATATATAATTTTTTTTATGTATGTAATAATTTTTATTTTTAAGGTAAACATTTTATTAGTGTAAGCTATGAATTAGACCTGTGAAGGTTTTGATAATTGATCTCATAACTAAAAGAGGGTTTTAATCAATAGACACATAATCAAGAGGATTTAAAGGATTGCACATCTGTACCAAACCACAACAAGAGATTTTGATGGCTCCCACAACTATATTAAAATAAGAGGATTTGATGGCTCCCAAAATCATAACAAATCACATAAAAAAAGAGGGTTTGACTAATCCCGCAACTGTATCATCAAGAGGTTTTGAAGGATTCCACAACCTTAGCAAAGCATGGAAGGTAACTCCTCAGCTAACGGAGAATGTAGACAATAGTTGTCACACTATAGAACTTTGTTGAAGCTTACACTGTAGAGAAAATAATCCATGAAAAGGTAGTCTTCTACAAATTTTCTATTTTCTCAAGATATCCACACACCCTCTGCCCAATTGAAGCACACTAAGTGCGATTGCACACCCACAGATCTTAAAAAAAAGTAAATCCCTTAGAAATTAGAAACCAATACGTAGTAAAAGAGGTTTTATATTGATATTTTATGTCTTTGAAAATTCTACAAAACCTCTACATACTTGTAGCACATCTAATGGGCATGCACACCCACTCAGTCAAGCAACCACTGAATTATGGAAATGAGATAACCTGATGAATAGAAGAATGGATCTATATAGACAACCAATAAATATAACACCATCCCAAACCAATTTGAAATCTCCAAGATTTACTAGAGATCGTAAGATCTCAATACTAGGTTTGCCACAAGTTTAATATGGATTCCTCAAACATCCACACAAGTGAGTTGGTGTGGATTCGTATACATAGAAAGGAAGTACTTTAATTTTGTTTCCTCTATTATCTATAATCAGAACCTTCCATGAGTTGTTACCAACGACACACACCAGGAAGAAATGGAAATAAATAATATAACCAAGGTTCATCCACTTTTCAATGGTACGGGGAGAAAACTTGATAGCCATCAGATTGTGTGAAGCAAATCCCTATAAGATAATACCATTATAAAATAAGAGTATAAAGAGTTTTAGAACAAAAGTAGACTTTAAAATCATGGAGTTGATTTGTCTTAGCCAACATAATAAAAACACTACAAATCTACTATTTGGATGTAGCGAAACATCTCTAGTGATTTTTTCTATCGTAACCCACTTAAAAATATCACTTTCTACACAGGGTTAGCCTAAAACATTCCCACCCAGAAAGTTTTTTATGTATTAACAATATGATTATAATTAATTCCTATTTTTCCTAAAAATAATATTATCTACAAATGATAATTACAATTACTTCGATCTAAAATGGTATAAAAGTGTAATATCTAAAAATATTTAAATTCTAAAATTTATAATAATATAAAAATAAAAAAAATAATATACAATTATTAATTAACGAACCCAAATTTGAATAAAATATATTAATTTCACTTCATAAAAGAATAATGAAAAAAGGATGAAGATAAAAATATAGATAAATATATTATTATTTAAATTGACTAAAAAAGTAAATAAAAATAATAATATTAACATTAATAAGAAAAATTATATTTATAACTCTTCTTATTCATATTGATTGCTGTTAAAATAAATAATTATAAATACATAATTAACTAACAAATTGACCAATTACAGTAAAATTTTATTATTAAAAGAACACACTTCAACCAAATTCTTCCGTTCAGAACCTGTGAACATCATCAAAATTTGTGTTCACTTTTATTTTATTTTTAGGATGGAAGCGATGTCATTTATGGTATGGGCAGATCTCACTCTGCAATGAATTTAGACGGATCTTTGGATGAATTTAGACAGTCTGAAGGCAGCAACTCATAATTTCCGTCTATTCTTAAAGGCGAAACGTGCTTTTTAAGTCACATTCATCCTTTATTTTATTGTTTAGTTGTGTACGCAATAATATAATCATAAATTTAGAAACAAAAAATTGAAGAGATCTTGTCTTTAGGTAATTCTACATATAGGGAAGACAACTGGGCTAATGAATATAGCTTAAATTTTCTTTGAAGGAAATGTCTAAGTCGAATTTGGAGGATCGCCTCAATTTTTATTTGAATAAAATATCTAAACCAAATTTGGAGGATCGCCCGATTATTGAACTTTGAGGACTTCTATATGATTTTTTTTTTCTTTCTTTTTTTAAATTTTATATTTTAGAAAATTTAAAGTTTTAATGTAAAAAAATAAAAATAATGTGTTAGAAAAGTTTTTATATAATTGTAAAAAAAATAAAAATAATTGAATGCATAGATAAATATGTCAATCACAGCTAAATAAATAATAATAAAATTGTTAATTGTTTACAACTTAAAAGTAATATCAAAAATTCATAAAACAGGAAAATATGATATAGATCATAGTCTTATTTAGATCATAGCCATAAAAGTGTTAGAGTAGGGTTATATATATATATATATATATATATATATATATATATATATAATTTAGAATTTTTTTAGTTTTATAAAGAAGTTTGTTTATGTGTGCAAGTTGACCGGATGATTAGGATGTAACTTTCTTGACTGGTTATTCTGAGTATCAGAGTTAATCTTTTATTATGGACTCTATTGACCATTTTTTGTAGAGTAACTATCCTATTCTAGAGATCTGTTGACTACTTTTTGTGGTGGAGTTACTCAGTACTTTCCTATTAGTACTTCACATATATGTGAGTTTTGTTAATATAAGATTGGTATTTTGGCTCATATTTTGATTATACAATATTTTTGAATATTTTATTTCATTAACTAGAAATTATGTAGTGAGTGTCTGTTTATCTCAACCTAGCATGAACCTTTGCATGGGCACAATCTAGTGATCCTAGACACAACTTCGATGGTATCAAAGCGCCACCCTTGATAACCATGTGTTTGGTTTTATGCTATAAATTTTATTTCCAAATCCTAAGGTTATTTGAAAGTATATTTTTAAGGGTTTGAAACAAATATTCGTGTGTTTTTTTAAAATCTCAAAAGCTATAGATGATTGAAAAAATTATATGGGTCTTTATTACTAAATTTAGGGGTATTATTGTTCTTGGTGCAAGCAATGATGTTTTTGTTGTGTAAACAATGTTCATAGTTTTTGGTGGGGTTTTGTCTATGCTATTTTTATAACTTCCATGTCCAAATTACTGGATTGGGAGGATTTTGTAACCTAATTTTTAGTCTTGGGGCATGGTCAAAGTCTATGGCTCTCTACGACAATGTGTTTTAAGAAAAAACTGCTTTGATTTGAGATTTATATAGGTTAGGTTAGATCTTCTATGCCTTCAAGGTGCACCAACATGTTGGATTTGCCAGTGTGGAAGAGACATTGGTTCCTTAAGCCATCCTTAACCTCCTTGCATTTTTAGACCCTCTCGTTTAATTCTTTTACCTACTCAAGTCCATTTCCTTCCTTCAGCTCATGCCCCCCCAAACCCTCTTATGCATGCCATCACCTACTAAGAGACTTCTTGAAATTACTCCTTTGTTATTTGGGGTTTCTTAAAACTACATATCAGACATTTGTGGTTTTGACTCCATATGGTAGAAAAGTCATTAAAACAAATTTGTGCTATTCCCCATTTGTTTCTAGAAATATGGGTCTCTTTAAAAGTTTTATAATGATGGGTTTCAACCCCTCTCTTAAAATCACAATGACAAAGTATATCAACAAATTTTATATGAAGCTACATATTTTAGGATTTACTAATAAATACTCTTCTTTCAACTTACCCAACACCAACTTTAAGTGTTACAAATGCTCTTCATTGGAATGACTAAAAATCAAAATATCATCCAAATAGAAAATTATGAACATACCTATGGCAGGTTTCAACACTTCTTTCATGAGTCTCATGAACATGTTTGGAACATTCGATAATCTAAATGGCATAACCATCCATTTATAAAACCCATCATTCATCTTGTATGTGGTCTTTCACTCATCCTCCTCTTGTATGTGGATTTGATAATACCCACTAATCAAATCGATTTTGGTTAATTATTATGCTCCAGTCACACAATCAATTATGTGATCTACTTTTAGAAATGTAAACATGTAATTAATGGTGGTCTTATTTATTAGACACGAATCCATTCTTATTATCCATTCACAACCTTTATCTAGTGTGAATATAACTAGAACTATACATGGGTTTCGACTCTCACATATCAAACCCTTATCTAGTAACTCTTGTACCTACTTCCTTATCTCTTCATTCTCTATGGGATTCAACCTATAGGCTATATTTTAGGATAATGCACATCAAGCACTAAATTCATATGACAACTTATACTCTTTACTAGTGGTATTCCATATAGCAAATCACTTTTCACAATGTCAACATAGCCCTCAAGGACAACATATTCTTAGTTTTGATAGGTACTTCACATACAGTAGTGATTGTCATAACTTGTATTGGTTTTGAAATCAATGAAAAAAATACCTCTTCCTCTTTATCCACCCTCAATAACTCTTACCTAGATACCAACATGGCCTTTGAGCTTTTATCCACCTCATCTCCTTTGTCTTTCAATGGATTTAATTTAAATTATTTTGTATACGTGTTTTTTCGTCTGTCATGAATGACTTTCCTATCAAACTTCCAAGGCCTACACAATAACATATTACACACATCCATCAACATGATATCACCCAAAACCTCATCCTTATACAAACCAATTAAAAATTTAACCACACTGATCATTAACAAGCACCTGTGTCACTTGATCAACCAAGAATCATTTTTTGGTGTAGGATGTTGTAGTAATATCAACCCAAGTTTTTCTACCACCAAATTATCAACTTACTACCACTATAAATTAGAACTTTTCAATGCTTACCTATGGATTTACAAACAATCTTGATTAAACTCTTTCATTGTGTCGATTTGTTCACCTCCTTGGCTGGTTTTAAAAACACTCTTTTCATCAATAGAGCTTCTGTTTGTTTTTGCTCTTCCATATGTGTTCAACAACCAAAATGCTCTCCATCTCCAAATACTATATGAGAAGATGGTTCAGCTATGTTAGTATTCTTGAAAGGGTTTTATTAACAATCTTCCCCCTTATGGCTAGCATAATTATTGTAACCAAACACAAATCCCCAAAACCTCTGGCTCATCATCATCCATATAAATATCTGTCTTGAAGAGTATCTTACTCTCATGCAAAAATTTTAATTTTTTGAACTGTTCACTTCACCAATATTTTCTTGACCTCATCCACCTCCATTATATCCTCATCCTCTCAAAGACCATCCCCTCCTTGAGGAGTTTGATTGCTACGACTTTGTCAAATTTTCCTCTGGGTTCAATCCACTTTGATAGGCTTCTTCTGTGGCTTTTAGGTTTAACATATTGACTTCATCTGGAATAAAAAATGCAATCCATTCACATACCTCGCTTCATTCTCATGATTGTCTTCATCATGTCCCACTCAAATTGTGAGTATATAGATTTATTTAGTGTGATCTTTGACACTCATCTCTTTCTACCTCAAATTTAACAATTTTTAGAATAGAGTCAATCTGTAATCCATAGGGAAAACAATAGCTTTTAATTTTGCTACCATCCTATCACATGACCTGATTTTATCCTTATTCTTCCATTCTCTTTCTAGATGGACATTGTCATATCATAGAGAGGCGTGAGCTTTCAGCTTTGTGCATATAAATTTCACTTTCTTATGCTTCTCCACAGAGGCATATTCAAAGTATTTCTCTATCTCCATTATCCATTCCAATCGCTCTTTTAGATTCAAGCTACCATAGTAGCATAGTGTATCAATTTTTGGCTTGCTGCTGATTCTTGCTACAGCTATAAGAAATATTGTTTCTGCTAAATTATCCATATCCTGAAGCCCATATTCTTGAGATTCTTCATCCTCATTCTCATTCACTTCATCATCATGAGGAAATATCATTTTTTTCAACTCTATTTTATCCAATATTGCCCACAAAACTCTCTTCATCTCTTCCAAATCAGCCACACAAGGTCCTCTCTTTCTTACACCACTTCAAACAACATTCACGTAGTGTGCCATACCTCTAACGGTGCAAAATTATCTTCCACAGCTTACTAATAGACTCTACTTCATCTCTTCTATGCATACTGTATCCCAATGCTGAAATGAAGCTCTAACACTAAATGGTGCACACGCAATCCGAGTTTCTAGCTAAAGACAACCATTTGGACTGTTGCAAGCTTTGGACAAACACAAAACCACATAAGATCTAGAACAGAAAACAAATCTCTTACAATCTCAACAACTTAACACATATATTTCATGTTTTATGGTTTGTCTATTACAATCTCTTATTTGAAATGTAGTTTCCTTCATGTTAACCTGTTATGGTTACTAATGGACAATATTGTATACATATTCCTACTGTTGCTCGGCCTTTTCGATTTTATGCAGTTTTTTAATTTAATGTTTTAGAGCTATTCGGTACGCTACCAAGGAAACGATATGGCCGGCAAGAGAATTTAACGACGGTAATAAAGTACTTCGCATATATGTTCAATTTATTTTTTTATTTGATATTTTGTTATTTTGTTCAATTTATGTAAGTGGCGTTTAGTGGTCGACGCAATATAGAGAAGACGTTCCTCAGTATAGATAAATAAAAGATTTAAGACGTAGACAAGAATCCCAACCTGGACCTATTTAAAGATTTTGAGGCTTTCATAGCGTATCCAAATAGATTTTGAAGCGGAAACAGATTCCAATATCGACAGAAATAAATTTGATATTGACGAAAACGGACCCAAAACGAATTTCGATATTAAAAAAATCGAATTTTAATATTGCCAGAATTCGATTTCAATTACTTAGAAAGGACTTCCAATATCGCCAAAATAGCATTTTAATTAAATGTGGTTTTACAGATAGCCGCCCCGCGCTTAAATTAAATGAACTAAGAAAAAAACGGAGAACGCTTTATAAATATGATGACGTGGCGACGAGATTGTTTATACATAACAAAATTGTTCCCCAAAATAATTGACGATTATAAAATTGACGTAAAGACCCGGCACGCTTCGGGCTTTCCCCAACGAATTTGCCGGACTTATTCAACTCTTCCTATTAATAGCCTTTCCATAAGCCCATATGAAATCACGACCATTAACCTCTTCTCTCTTCTCCATAGTTCAGAGTACCCAAAGTCTTTAGAATCCTCATTTCCACTCATGGCTTCCGTAACAACTCTTGCCTGCAAGACTAATAACGAGAATGAAGATAGTTTGAAAGAAAGAAGCGAAGCCAGCAATGGACTTGAATTGGTTGAA
The DNA here is from genome assembly GCA_037957365.1 of Torreya grandis. NCBI lineage: Eukaryota > Viridiplantae > Streptophyta > Pinopsida > Cupressales > Taxaceae > Torreya > Torreya grandis. Next base: position 426,208 of record JARHVA010006399.1, read on the forward strand.
CACAAAGAATTTTTCTTCACACCCAATATCCTGGAAGGAGTCAAAGCCATGCATAAAGACTTCGAACCTCGTGCAGATGATGTATATCTGTGTTCTTCTGTGAAGACAGGAACCACTTGGGTGAAGGCTATCCTTGCAAGCATTATGAAGGAAGGAAACACTAGCATTCTAGAAGAGAGAAACCCCCATGATTTGATTCCTAACTTAGAAATGCAATGCTATGGCCCCACTGCCATGCGCAATGCTTCTCATATCTTAGAAGAGATGCCTTCCCCAAGGCTGCTGCATACCCACGTGCCTTACAGCGTTCTGCGTCATGGTGTTATCTCTTGTAGAATAATTTACATTACTAGAAATCCAAAGGACACTTTTGTTTCATACTGTAAATTAGTGGAAAGAATTTTTGCATCCAACAACATTGCTCAATCTGATAATAATGCAAAGGAACAAGTGTTTGAAGATTTCTGCATGGGGTTCTGTCCCTATGGTCCCTTCCTCGATCATGTTTTGAGCTATTGGAATCCCAGTAAGGATAAAGATAATTCTAACATTTTGTTTCTGACATATGAAGATCTCAAAGAAGATACCTCGGCTTGCATCAGAAGAATTGCAGATTTCTTGGGAAGGTCATCTTCTTTGACAGATAAGGACATTGATCGCATATCCTACCGCTGCAGCTTTCAGTTTCTGTCCAACTTGGACGTCAACAGAAACGAAAATATGCAAGAGATCAGTAATATGGTTATTCAAAACAATTCCTTCTTTCGCAAAGGTAATGTGGGGGACTGGATGAGCTATTTCACCCCTGCAATGAACAGCAGTTTAGATTTCATCATTGAGAGAAAAATTGAAGGATCTGGCTTGTGGTTTAAGTATGAACTCGCAGATAAGTAGTAAATGTTGTAATGTCAAAGTTATCTAGATGCCAATGTGGGTGTGTTGAATGTTCGTGTGGTGTTGTGTATTGGGTATCTATACAAAGTAACTTGGTATTGAGGTTATGTGTAAAGGGAAGCGTTAGTGCCGATGGCCTTTATTTCAGTATTTCTATATATGGTTTTTAATACATAGTTTACTGTTACAGTCATATCCAAGCATGATGAACCAGAAAGATAATAGTGTTTAATATATGACGTGTACGTAATTATTCGATATTGTCATTATAACATTGAGTCACTCAGCAAATTTTTATTATAAAGTGGTGGTATCCGGATTTAGACTCAGATCAATTTGCTTATAAGTATTCAAGTATCTGCCATATGATACTTAAAAAAAAAAAAAAAAAAACCACCACAAAAGAGATTGCTAAAAGTAACAGAGAATGTTCTTTCTGGGTGAGAAATTTTTAAGAGGCCTGCTCAAAAAATTGAGATTAGTCAGGTGGCAAATTTTGCTGTAATGTGATTTATTAGGATGGGAAATCCTTCAGGATTGTAGAGAAAATCAAAACATTATAGACCTTTTTTTAAATTTATAATGATGAATCACCACTAATGTTTTTAATTTAGTGAGAAAGTTTAGAGAATATAGAGGATTTTTATAAGGATAGTTAAAATTGTTTCTATTATACGAGGTACATTCAATGTTATTGATCCAAATCTTCTAAATATGCAGTTATCGTCTGCTAGCATTTAAAAAAAATCAAGTGGTGACAAAACAGATGGCCCAATGGGAGATTCAAGGATAAGAAAATGTTTTGCTATGAATAACAGGAGAAAATCTCTAATTAGGAGAAGAAAAAAGATCACAATAAGAATAAAAACCTCTGCATGGTATAAACCCTATAGGACCTTTGAAAAAAAAATTGGAGCTTCAAAATTGGATTGCAGACATCTAATTTTTGTTCACGGTAGTTGTAGTTGTTAAATTGTATGGTTTTAATATAAGTGTGTGTTTATCGATTATTAATTCTTATAAACTTATTATTGACATGTCCTTTACTTGTTTTATTCGATTCAACTTACTCATCCTCTTGTTTTTCTTCTCCTTCCAAATATTCTCTCTCCTCCTTATATTTCATATTTTTTAAGATTATTTTTCCATAATATAATTTTAATCAGCCAGAATCATACTAATAGTGTCGGTCTATCAAATTTGTAATGCTATATTCTTGATGCTAGTGGATTACCCTTTAAGCCATAAGGTTTAAAACCTCTAATCAGAGAACAATTTATAACCCTCTTCTCTTTTGTCCATAATTGACTTTTTTAAACGCGTTTACATTTTTAATTGTTATTTATACGATCATATTTCCCTCGTAGACTCACTATGAGAATAATGATTCTTGAAAGACTTGCTACCTCGTCCAAATGATTTGTATATATATTCTTCATTAAAGACAGGAACCACTAAAATAAGGTTCATCCTTGAAAGCATTATGAAAGAAGAAAACACTTCCATTTTTAAAGAGATAAACGCCCCTGGTTTTATTCCTAACCTCGAAATATAATATTTTTGTTACAATACCATGTACAATTCCTCTCATGACTTTGACTTGGCAAAGATACGTTACCTAAAGCTTTTGCATACCCATCTTTCTTAATATTCTCTGCCTCATGGTGTCGATTGATGTAAAATCGAAAAAATTGTTAGAAATCTACTGGACAATTACTTTAATACTGAAAATATTTAAAATACTAAATGTAATGCCAACATGTCTAAATGATAAAATAATTAAAAGAAACTATTTGTTTTTTTTAAAGCTTTCTCCATGGGGTTTGACACTATGGTCCCTTCCTTAATCAAGTTTTAATCTCATGCAAATCATATAAGAATAAAGATAATTACCTTGATAGGAGGTGATGTCCAAACCACTCCACCGTATATATATATATAAATAAGATTTAAATTATATGATATACCATATATTTAATATTTTCAGTAATAAATTAATTTAAATTATTTTAGTGAATAAAATTTAAATAATAATTTAATTTAAATTTTTAAAACAATAATAATTTATGGTAAAAAGAATTAAATTATTAGTAACGTTTTAAATAAAATTACTTATAAAAATAATTGCAATAAACAATTCAATTTATTTATACACCCATGAAAATAATCTCTATATCATTTTATTCAATTAAATAAAATTTAATTAATAATTAATTTCCCCTTATAAATTAATAATGATCTATAATAAAAATAATTAAACTTGTTAATTCAACCTTTAATTATAATAACCCGTACAAAAATGAAGTAATAAAATTAATTTAATTAAAAACTCATAAATAAAATATTCTAAATCTAATTCCCTCTAATAAAATAAATTAAAATATATATTTATACAATCAATGAAACATTAAATCCCAACCTTTAGATTAAGGAGGCTCTCCACCCTTGATGTATAACCCTAAAATGTGTATGATAAATTTAATATATTTAAAATAATTATGTTGAGAAACTAAAATCCTCTACTTTAGTATTAAAGTCATCTCCACCATAAAATCTAAATTTATAAGAAAAATCCTAAATTTCTCTTTGGTAAAGATTAAAAGAATTCAGGAATTCATTTGCTCATTTGTTTACTTTATTTTTTTCTTCCTCTCTTTTTTTTTTCCTAAACATTTCATATTTCATGTTTGAAAATTAAAATAAAAATGAAGATTAATGGATACATATTCATTAAATATACAATCAAACTATGAGATGCAAGTCTGTGTTTATATATATTCTTAATTCTGTTATCCTTATTATTTCTAATTTGTGTGTATTTTTTCCTCTTTTTATTTTTATTTTTTTCATCACATTCCATAAATCTTAAAAAAATCATATATATATATATATATATATATATATATATATATATATATATATATATATATATATATATATATATATATATATATACTTACTACATTTATATTTATTTATTTCATTAATAGTTTTTATATTTGTATGTTTAATTTTGATATATATTTTTACTCATGATACCGCCACCCTCCTCCACACATGGACAGTTACGCCCTTGGTCGCCACCCTCCTTGTAAAGGAATAGCTATGACCATGGCCACTACCGTCCCTTTGGGCACTATCTTTTTTTAAATATTGTTTTATTATTTTATTTTTATTATTATTTTTTAATTTATTATTATTTTTAATTTATTTTATATATATATATATATATATATATATATATATATATATATATATATATATAAATCATATATGTGTTGTTTATATGGGAAATATAATTTTGTAAGAATAGATTATTTGGGAAATATAACTTAATTGTATTATTTTATTATTATCAATATTATTTTTAATTTTAATTTCATAGAGTTTAATATGTTTTCATTTTTTTATTTCTTTCTTTTAGGTAGAGGGAGGAAGTGAAGAACTAATTGCAAGTGGAGAATTAATATATTTATCTTGTTTTGTCAAGGTGGATAATAACTATGAAAATAGAAATATAAAAGCTATATTAATTTAGAGTGAAATTTAAAACTAATTTTTAATTTTATTATTATTTATATATATATTATTTTGTTTTAAACACATCTATTTCATAATTAAGAAAAAAAATTATAAATGTAAATAATTAAAAAGCACAACTATTTTTAAATTTTGAAATAAAGCATATCATTTTTTATAATCAAATTAAAATTTTAGAAAAAAAGTAATAAAAACATAAATAATTCAAAAGCATAATATTTCATTATTTTTTTATAATCAAATTAAAATTTTAGGAATATTTTTCAATAATCATTTTATTCTATTTTACATAAATTTATCTAATTCAACATCTATTTTTTTCAATGTATAAGACAAGAAAAAATGTTACAACTATCATAAAGTTTTGTATAGACACAATATGTATATAATCCACTAGCCTTAATCCTTGAAACATACAGTTCTTCTTAACTCCATAAGTTTTTAACAGCTTTCAAGTAAGGATAGATTGCTTAGCTCCCAACTTTGTGATGTCATCAGGTGTCTCTACCCTAGTCAACCCCCAAACCCAAGAGGTGACCTACACACACACACAAAAACACATGGAAATTCCAAGAAAACTAAAATCCTTAATGCGTTCTAGTTATATATGCATGCACTTCCCTTATGACTGTACTTAGAGAGGTTAGAGAACAATCATCAACCTCAATACTTTTGATAACTTCTCATAAAATATCAACAAAAAGGGGAACCAAAAAGAAACCCACATTGGCTCTAAGTTCCTCCCTAAAATAGTTCTTAAAAACAAGCCAACAAGCAGCTTACCCATGCCCCAATCTTCTCTTTTAACCAAACTACCTCTTGAAAGGAAGCCAATAAGTAGCCTACCTATGCCCCAAGCTTCTCTTTCAATCAAGTATTAAAAAAGAAGCTAAAAATCAACCTTTATATGCACCAAACTTCTCTTTTAACCATAAAAAACCCCTTTCCCAAGTACATCCTAGGCTTACACATAATCAATTTATTTTTTTCTCCTAACCATGACTACAAATCCATTTTTATGTATGAATTCACAAGACACACATAAACATGAATAGAATAATTATTCATAAAAAATGTACTAGCCTTATGAATTTTATACACTTGATTTGTCCTTTGGATCCTCTTGAAGCTTCCAGTCTTGCTTTCCTTCTGTCTAATTCTACTATAGTTTAGAATGATGGAGAAAATAGATAAATTTTTTATTATATGGGGAAGGATATTGATACCTTATTTCCCCATTCAAATGAGGACAAATGTCTCTTTTTTAAGTTACAACTGCTCCACTTCCCAAGGTGCCTAGAAAGGTGAAATCATAAAAAATTTACTTCCCAAAATGTTCCATTGGACCACTAATCTATGGGAGCCCTTTTTCTACCAATGAATGTTTGTAAAAATAAGTTTTGAGACTTCTAAATTTTATCTTTTCCAAAAATATGAAAGTTACAATTAAAGAGGTGAATCAATTTTTTATTAAGGGATTAATTAACACAACATAATATATGGACACATTACTAACTAATAACAAAATTCTATGTGGAATCCAACTTAATCTCCAAAATAATCAACACTAACCCTAGGGAGAAGAGTAAACACACACATAATTACTAGGTTGGTGCATACACATGGCCAAACATCACTTAACATAGCTTAACATGGATTAGGATGGTGTGTGATTTATGAATTGATCACGCCTTGTCCTTCCCTTGCTTGCCTATTTTTTTCAATTTCCAGCACACTCATTGCATACATCAATGCATCTTAATAATCAAATTAATCATGATGATATATCACTAATAATAATATTTTAAAGAATCAACATAAAAAAAATCCATGATCTCATCACGGGAGCTAGAGATTACCCCACATAAAATATGTGCTCCACACATAATTATAATTAATTTATTTTTCTCACTTCTTATGCTATTTTCTCATGTAATAAGAAGTGGTACAAAATTGCATCAAATTACTAGTACGCATTCTAATAATAATAAAATCATACTACCCACATGATCATATCCAAATCAACATGTTCATCATAAAATATAATAGATAATCAATCCATCATAATTCTTAAACAACACAACATAACAATGAATTATAACATAAAAATATAGCATGATTATATCTAAATCAGCATGTATATCATAAAATATATCAGTTAATTGATCCACCATAGTCCCTAATCGGCATAACATAACAATAAATACATATAAAAAATTTACAAAATATGGGAGGCCAAAGTTGGCATGATATCTCCATCCCCTAATAAATATTTCCTCTTAGAAGTCAAGCAAAAAGATGTGGGTATTGGGTCTAAATTGCTATTGTGTCTTCTCAAGTATTTGTCTCCTCATCATATCAATCCCACTAAACCTTGATCTAGTCTAGGTCCCACCCTCGAAGGGCCATCCTCCATCGATCCAAAATCTTGACGGGATCCAAGGAAATTTTCCCATCATCCACCACCTGCAAAATAAACCAATCTAATATATGATATATATCAAGAATGAACTTTCATAAAATAAAAATATGAAAAAAAACATGGACCTATGACAGATTGGATGGAAAGATTTTATGGTAAGCTACAGGTCTGTTACATCCCTAACCTTTAACATGTCTTAGGATATGTGTGGATTACATACATCATTTTTATTATTGTTAGATTTATTTATGTTCTTAGTTAGGTCAGTATATGGAATAACCATGTCTAAGTAGACTATATATACGAGGTAGTAGTTAGTCTATGATCATCATGTTAACTATTCTTTTCTTAGTACATTATTATGGAATTTTCCCCTTTGAAGTGACTTTATTGTATTATCTATTATTTTACTTTTTTATGAATTATTAATATATGATCTCTCATATTTACTTATTCTATGTGATATAAAAATCATTCTATTTAAACATCTAAGTAATTTTACTACAATTAGTACGAGAGCTTTGATTTGAGTAAGTTTCCTATGACGATATTTTTTTGGATCTAGTAAGGTGTGACTTCTGTGATAGGAAGGAACAAAAAAACATAACTTCCAATCTAAGAATAATTATTTATTTTGTCAGTGTAGTATTACCGAATATTTTTTTTTGAAAAAAAATATTTAAAAAAAAATTCCTAAATTCTTTTTTGCTTTATTGTAATCATTGAATTCATATCGATGAGATGATCACAATGGTATATTCCATCATTACACTTTTTTGTGCTAAATTTGTTTACCCTAGTATGTAAAGGTAGTCATTGGATTCATCTTGGTTAGGTGATCACAATGATACCATCCGTTGGTACACTTTTTTAGTGTAAACACCCTCATAGGGTTTATATATGGTCGGTCCTTCTACACGGGGATGAAAATGGAGGAAAGAAACTATTAAGACTCCTTATATTAGTGACATGGAATCTAAAATTTTAGATCCATTGATTTCTATACTTTAGGTTGACATAAAGGGCTTGATGCAACATGATGACTTGATTGTAGTTTAAACTAATGTTTCAGGTATGCACAAAGAGATTAATGTGGTTCACAATCAATTGAATCAAATCATTGATTTATTGGTTTCTCTTTCATCTTAGTTACAATAAAATAACCCTCCACTTCATCACTCGGGTCCTCCTCCTTTCAATATTAAAAACTTCAATTTTGGTATGAAACTGATGTTGCCTAAAGTGGGCATCCATAAGTTTGATGTCAAGGATCCTCTAACTTGCATTACCTAATTTAAGAATTTATTTCATCTACATCAAACTCCTAGTTCTCAGAAGGTGATAGTGGTATCTTTATATCTAAAACCTGAGCAGTTCATTTGGTATCGATAGTTATGTACTAAAAATGAAATGAATGGTGCTCTTATTAAAAAGACTATTTTAATTGATGTGTTATTGGTTCATTATCATATTAATTTCTCTAAAAACTAATTTAGCTAGTTAGCCAAACTCTGGTAGATGATAATTATGAAGGATTATATTAATCGATTTCAAAATCTATCCTTACCAGTAGAAGACATCACTAAGAAAAACTTAACTAATTTATTTTTAGGTGGTCTCAAAGATAACATCTAATTAGAGGTTTAAATGTTTAACCCATCATCTATAGCAGAATTTATTCCATAGGCGCACATGATAGAGGAGAAAGAGATGGTCAAACAAAAATCCTTCTCTACTAGTCATGAGCCCACCTTTCCAGCACCATCATATCCATAACCCATCAAATTGATACCTCAATAAATTGAGGAGAATCGAGCCAAAGGGTTGTGTTATGATTGTGATAGAAAATGGAAAAAATACCATTGTTGTATGAAAAAAAAGTATTTTACATCGAAGATGTCAATAAGGATGACAATGATGGAAGGCACTTGGTGAGGATGAAGAAGGTCCTGAGGAGGAATCTCAAGACTCTCAGCCTACTATTTCTTGTCATACACTTTTAGGTATTATTACTCACCAAAATCTTAAGGTGGTGGATTTCTTGAAAAAATAGAATGTCACTATTATAATTGATTCTAGGAGCACCTTAATTAATAATAAGTTGGATGCTCACTTGAACTATTTTATTTATCCCACTCTAGAATTTTATATCATGATTATAGATGGTGGTACTATTAGTTGCTTATGAAAATTACATAGTATTAAGCTGGCCATGGGAGACTAATTTTTGTATTCGCTTATGTTGTTTATTCCCATGGGGAGAGTAAAAATTATTTTAGGAGTACAATGCTTCACCACTTTGGGCACTATTGAGATGAATTTCTAAGAATTATTCATGCATTTTCATTTTGATAAGACATTTAAGCTAACAGGATTAAGGGATAAATACCCTTAACTTGTTAGCTCCCATCAAATGATAAAGATTCTCTAAAAGGGTGCTGAAGGATTTGTAGCTCACTTATTTTCCATGATATTTCATCCAAATCAATCATCTACACCGCCTAAACTATAACAAGTGATTGGTGCCCATTCAATTATTTTTGGTGACATATCGAAAGGACTTCCACCCAGCTGCATTCATGATCATGTTATCAAAATTATTGTTGGTAGTATTCCACCCAACATCAAGCCATGTAGGTATCCATATGCTAAGAAAAGTGAAATTGAAATTATGGTATAAGAAATGGTGGATGAGAGAATCATTCATTATAACTAAAGCAAATATTCATCAGCAATGGTCATGGTGTGAAAAAAAGATGACACTTGGAGGATGTGCCCTAACTATAGGTAACTCAACAAGTCCACTATCAAAGATAAATTTCCTATTTCTATCATTTATGATTTACAAGATGAATTAAATGATGCTCTTTATTTTATCAAGTTAGATTTATGTTCTAGATATCATTAAATCTAGATTTATGATGAAGACATATCCAAAACTACTTTCAAGACTCATGAGGGCCATTATGAATTTTTGATTATGTCTTTTGGGATAAATAATATACCATTTACCTTTCATAGTTTGATGAATACTATTTTTAGTTTATTTTTTAGGAAATTTGTTATGGTATTTTTTCATGATATATTCATTTACAGTAAAAATTGAGAAGACCATTTGCACCATGTGAAATAGGTACTCTCAATTTTGGAACAATATTAGTTGCATGCCAAACTCTCTAAATGTACTTTTAAATCTTGTGAGGTTGAGTATTTGGGTCATCTGGTTTCACATATAGGAGTAAAAGTGGATCCTAAAAAAATCCAAGAAATGGATGATTGGTTGATTCCTATGAAATTCAAGAAACTAAGGGGATTTATGTGGCTAACTAGTTAGTATCTTAAGTTTGTCAAAAATTACAGTAGCATTGCAACCCCACTCACATATTTGATGAAGAAAAAATCCTTTTGGTAAACTGATACAGCTACGAGGGAATTTGAATAATTAAAATTGGTGATGTGCACCACTCCAATATTGGCTAATCCTAATTTTTCTAAGACTTTTATGGTTGAATTTGATGCATTTGGGTATGGTATGGGTCCTTTACTCATGCAAGAAGGTAGACCACTTGCATTTTAAATTTATCAATTTAAGGGTAAAAATGAACACAAGCCCATTTATGAGAGGGGAAATGATGGTTATTTTGGATGCAATCAAACAATGGAAGACTTATTTGATGGGTCATAAATTTTAGGTAAATACTAATCATGACAGTCTCAAATATTTTTTGGAACAAAGGGTATCATTAGAAGAATAATAGAAATGGGTAACTAAGATGTTAGGCTATGATTTTAAAATAATTTAAAAGAAAGGTAAGGACAATGTAGTGGCAGATGCACTATATAGGAAGGATGAATTAGTTGAGGCCTTGTTATATACTATGACTATTTTTTAGGTAGATTGGCTAGAGGAAGCATGATCAGAATGAGACAAGGATAACACTAGCTATGATTTGATTCAAAATCTTCAACAATGTCTAGGTGGATTTGAGAATTTTACATGAAAGGGTGATTCATTATGGTATAAAGATAGATTATACCTATGTAAAAAAAATCTTCTTGAACAAAAAATCTTTCAGGAAATTCATGTAACTCTAATTGGGGGTCATTTAGGATCAATCAAAAATATTGAATTTGGGAAATTATCAAAAGGTCCAATAAAATATGGTCCATGTTTAGAGCCTTTTCCATAATGGATTGGGTTCTTTAGAGGTCATACACAAAGAGATACCTTGTCACTAACATCAAAATGTCAATCCAACCACTTGGCATCAATGTACCTCTTTTGTTGCTCTTACACCCCATCAAGGTGTTGATGTATACACACCATTTATGGCTCCATATCATGTAATAGGGAAGGTCCTATGGACACATGGTCCTCTAAGTGATCCAAACTCAATGGAGTCCTAGACTTCTTGTCATAAATGCCTCAAAAGGTGCCATGTTAATAAGGCTATGGTAATTATAATTATTTGAAAACTCTACCAAGTATAGGTACTCCTCCCATTGAGACTATTGGTCCATCATATACATAGGTGACATATCCTTGAGGGCCTGTTTAACTTTCTCAATTTGTCTATCTATCTTAGGATGGTACATTGAGCTATGATTAGGATTTGTGCCTAATGATTTTTATAATTTAGTCCAGAACTAAGACGTTAAGATGGGATCTCTACCAAGAATGATTTTTGGCATATGCCATGCAACGTAACTATGTCATCCATAAAACTATGGGATATTTTAGTTGTATTATGGGTAGTCTTGATGGGAAAAAAGTGTGCCACCTTAGTCAAATTTTCCACTATGACCATGATTGCATTATGATGGTAGGTAGACATAGGAAGACCAAAAAAAAAATCCATAGAAATGGTGTCCCATTTCTACTTGAGGATAGATGAGTCCTGCTAGATGTTGATACTCAGTCTTTACATGTTGGCATTCAAGGCATCTCAATACAAAATTTATGATATCTTTGCATATCCCTAGCCAAAAATATAACTCTCATAGCTCAGTATGAACCTTCTTTACCCAAGGATGCCCTTCATAAGGTGCTTTATCTACCTCAACTAGAATCAACTACCTTAAATAACTAGAATTTGTCACATAAATGCACCCTTTCTAGCACAACAAACCATTGACATAAATGGTACACCTTGTAAATTTTCCCATAATATCCTTCTAAGAATCAACATAACATCTCACCTATTAGAAAAATGAGTCAAAAGGAAGTTGACCTATGATACAATATTTAAATTATGTACTATCTCTTATGGTGGTAAGTTGATGTCATCTCCTACTAAGGACATTGTCTACAAAATTCTCTCTTCCCTTTAAATGATGTATCTCAAAATGATATTCACATGCTATCTCCATCGAACATCATTGATGGTCATTTAGATTTGATTGAGAAAAAATGTGTTTGGGGCTCAAATGATCTATCCTCACAATGAAGCTTTTCCTTAAAAAAGAGTGTCACCACCACACTAGATGATGAATGATGCTAACAAACTCTAAATAATGTGTAAAATAGTGAAGCTCATAGTCTTTGATATTTTAAAACTCATATATCACCACCCTATCACCTTTCATAAGTATATCCCTAATGCCCTCTTTCAAGGCATCTGTATAGAGTAAAAGTCCTATGTGGGATCTTGAACTACCAAAATAGGTGTGCTAGTGAGATGCTCTTTCAAGGTCTAAAAGGATATCTCACACAATTCTATCCGAATGAAAATTTTCCCTTTCCATTGAATGGAAGTAATGGGATGAGCAATCCATGAAAAGTCCTGCATAAATCTCCTATAATACCTTGTTAATCCCATAAAGTTGTGCATCTCAATGACTAAAGTAGGTGTCAAACATTCTACAATGGCTTAAGAATTTGATGGATCTAATGATATTCCCTAACTTGGAATGACATGTCCTAAATATTAGATCTCTATCTATAAAAATGAACATTTGGATAAACTTTCATATAGTTGATGCTCTTAAAGGTACTAAAGAACCTTTCACAGGTGTTCATCATACTCCTTTATGGAATAGGAGTAAATTAGTATGTCATCTAAGAAGATCAAAATAGATTGATCATAATAATGGTGAAACATGCCATTCATGAGACTTATGAAAACTATTGGGGCATTGGTTAGCTTAAAAGGTTCCATTGTGAACTTGTAGTGGCCATATTGAGTCTTGAAACTTGTCTTATGGATGTTTCCCTCTACTATTCTCAATTGATGATACCTTGATTTAAGGTCAATCTTAGAAAACACCTTTTCCCCTTTAACTTGATCAAATAAGTCATCTATACTCAATAATGGATAACGGTTCTTGATGGTCACTTTATTGAGCTACCTATAATAAATACAAAGATGAAGTGAACTATCCTTATTCTTAACAAAAAAACTAGTGTACCCCAAGGGGACACACTACGGTGAATATGACCCTTTTCCAAGATTTATTGAATATGAATCTAGAGTTCATTGAACTCAAGTGTAGTCATCCTATAGGGATCCTTAGAGACTAGATCTACTCTAGGTACAACATCAATAGTAAAATAGATGTCTCATCGAGTAGGCATACCAAGTAACGCCTTAAGAAAAAATTGAATAAAATCTGGTAAGATAGGGTTGGAGTCAATAGTAGTCACTTTAGTCTCATCCTCTGACCTGTCACTTACCCAATTAACATACAACTGACATCCCTTATGCATGTTTTTCTTGAGTTGCATATCCAAAATCATACGTAAAGAAATAATTCAATGAAGTCTATAAATTACCATCTTTGTCCCAGAATCATCTTGAAAATGTACTATTTTGGCATAGTAATCAATATGAGCTCTATGGATCTCTAGCCAATCCATGCCAAGAAATACATCATAAGATCCTAAGAGCAAAATGTGTAAGTCTAGGGTAGTGGGAAATACTTCTAGATCTAACACACAATTAGGGATTAATGAGTTCATAGGCTTCTTAGCCCTAGTAGCCATCTCAACCAACTAAGGGTTTGACTACCTAAATGCCACCAATCTACAATGGTCAACTACTAGTGGTGAAATAAAATAATTAGATGCACAGGGTTAAAGAGAACTAAAACTAGCACCCTACCAATCCTACCTATTGTCTCTACCACTATGGCCTAGTGCTCAGCTTGGTGATCATTGACTACTACATAATATAATCTATGAGTTTGATTGACATCTTGCATTATTTTCTCAAATCTTACCATTCTCTACCCTAAAGTTAAACCCCTATGAGAACATTCCCTAGAAAAATGAGGTCCCCCATATATGAAACTTCTACCTCATCGCACATACCTTGAAGAATCCCCAGAAGTAGGATACTATCTGAATATCCCTCCTTTCCTAAACTACTAAGTCTAAGTAGGGGCTTGACCTTGATTTTACTAATGAATTCCATATCCCTACACTTGTGTGGGGCCCAGACCTTATCATACTCTCTCTTTATCTCTTTTATTGCCTTCAGGAGGGTTTCAATTCCCATACCTTTATTTTTATCCTTGATATTGACCTTCTTGTTGTCCATGTTGTTGAGGTCTAATCCTACTTCTAGGGGGTGGTGGGTTTCCTTGTAACCTATTATCTCTTATCCTCTACATGTTCCCCCTATGGTGCTCTTGAGCCTCTAGGTTTAACTCTTATTCTCCTCTACTATGAAATCCCTCTCAACTACAACCTACAGTGTCAAAGGGTTTAGAAGATGAACTATACCTTCCAGGTTAGCATTAAGCCCTCTGATGAACTATGTAATGAGCATATCCTCATCTTGAGAAAACTTGACATAAGGTAAGAACTCAAGAAATTTGGCCTCATATTCTACAACCGTACCTCCACACTATTGAATATAATGAAACTCATCGACCATTTAAATTTTTAAATGTTTTGTAAAATATCAATCATTGAATCGACATTAAAACTTCTCCCAAGTTAGGGTCTCAATTTCCAAATTATATTTAACTTCTTCCTTCTCCTACCAAGATAATGTAGGTCCTCTCAATATCTATATGGATAGGTAGGTACATGCATTATTTAGGTATTTATAAGTTTAAAAAAATTTGGTGATGTTGCGTAACCAGAACTTAGCTTTTACTCCTTTCACTAACTCAAAGAAGGTGGGTGGTTGTAACCATGTAAACTCTCTAATCAAAGATATCAGTGACTACCTTACATATCTATCATGGTGAAGTTAATTTTGTCTATAATGATCCCTCCTAGGGGATGTTGACTGCTACTAATCAACTTCATCTTTAAAATGTTCATGATAACACTTACATGGATGCATAGATCCTTGGGCATCTCCCTGTGACCTTACTACCCAATCACCAAGTTGCTCAAATGGAGGTGGGGGTAGATACATCTACACGACCATAACTAATTCATAAATGTCTTGTAGTATGTGAGGTCTAAACTCAATGGGGTCTCTTTGATGGTTTTTATGAAGATCTACTAGTGGATCTAGGTTCTCATGTAGATGAACCAACTCTACCTCTCACTCGTCAACTCTACTAATGTCCACTATTAGCCTCTATGGAGAATATCGACCTATTTATCAATGTGATGATTTCCCTATATCACATATATTTTCACAAACAAATGTAATTAATCATGGATCCTAACACTAATAAAATGTATTAACATATTCCCTAGAGTTCCCAGTGTTGTAATCATGCTTTGATACCAATGTGTGATGCCCAAATCACTCCACCATAAGACCACAATTTTTTTAAAGCATTTATATTATATTATATAATGCATATTTAATCCTTTTAGTAGTAAATAAATTAAAATCATCCTAGTTAATTAAATTTAAATAGTAGTTAAATTTAAGTTTTTAAAACAATAATAATCTACAGTAAAAAGAAATATTAAATTGCTAATAATATTTTAAATAAAGTCATTCATAAAAATAATTTAAATAAATAGTTTGAACTATTTATACACTTATAAAAATAATCTCTTTATCATTTCATTCAATGAATTCAATTTTAACTAATAATTTATTTACCCTTATTAACTAATAACAATCTATAATAAAAATAATTAAACTTGTTAATTCAACCTTTAATTATAATAACATGTATAAAAATCAAATAATCAATATAGTTTAATTAAACACTCATAAATATAATTTTCTAAATCTAATTTTCTCTAATAAAATAATTAAAAATGTATTTATAGACTTAATATAAAATTAAATCCCAACCCTTGGATTAAGGGGGCTCTCGATCCTTGGTGTCAAACCCTAAAGTGCATTTAATATAATTAATCTATTTAAAATAATTATGATGAGAAAATAAAATCCTTCACCTTAAGATCAAAGTCCTCTCCACCATAAGATCTAGGTTTACAAGAAAAATCCTAAATTTCTATTTAGTAAGGATTAAAATAATTCAAGCCTTCATTTGCTCATTTGTTTGCTCTATTCTATTTTTCTTCCTCTCTTTTCTCTAATTTTTTTATAAACATTCCATGTTGCAGGTTTGAAGATGAAAATAAAAATGAAGATTAATGAGTACATACTCATTAAATATATAACCAAATTATGAAATGTAGGTGTGTGTGTGTGTTTATATATATATATATATATATATATATATATATATATATATATATATATATATATATATATATATATATATATATATACTCATTAAATATACATATAGATTATGAGATGTAGGTGTGTGTGTGTGTGTGTGTGTATTTTTATCCTTATTATTTCTAATTTATGTGTTTTTTTTTCCTCATTTTTTTCTGTTCATCACAATTCATAAATCTAGAAGAAAAATCACAAATATATATTAATTGTAGATCTATTTATTTATTTATTTAATAATTTTTATATTTATATGTTTCCTTTTGATAAATTTTTTTCTCATGAGGTAGGGCTACAACATTGGCTATCGCCCTCCTTCACACATGGGCAATTGTACCCTTGGCCATCACCTTCGCTATAAAGGAGAAGTTATGGCCATGGCCACTGTCATCCCTTTGGATATATATATATATATATATATATATATATATATATATATATTAGAATCTCCTGTAATTAGTTTTCTACTTGCGATTAGTTGTATAGGGAGGAAGTGGACAACTGATCGGAAGTAGAACACTTATTGCAGGAGATTCTATATATATATATATATATATATATATATATATATATATATATATATATATGAATGATGAAGTGGACAAATAATTTCAAGTAGAAAACTAATTGCTGGAGATTGTATTTTATTTTAATTTGCATATATATATATATATATATATATATATATATATATATATATATATAATCTAGTTTTGTCAAGGTGGACAACAACTATGTAAATTGTAATACAAAAGCTATATTTATTTATAGTGAGATATAAAACTAATTTTTCTTTCTATTGTTATCATCCATGTGTATTCTTTTATTTTAAAGCATAGTTATTCATAATAAAGAAAAAATTATATAAATATAAATAAATAAAGAGCACAACTATTCTCAAATTACGAATTAAGGCATATTATTTTTTAAATATTGAAATTAAAATTTAAGTAAAAAATTATAAAAACTTAAAAAATTCAAAAGCAAAACTATTCTCAATTTCTAAATTATTTCCAAACATAATATTTCATTATTTTTTGTTATAATCAAATTAAAATTATAGGAATATTTTTCAATAAACTATTTTTTATATTTTAAATAAATTTCTCTAATTCAACATTTATTTATTTATTTTTTAATTTATAAGACAATCAAAAATGTTCCAACTATCATAATTTTTTGCATAAGAACAATATGTAAATAATCCACTAGCTTTGTTTATTGAAACCTATAGTACTCCTTCCTAGCTCCATAAGGTTTTAATAGCTTGAAAACAAAGAAAGATTGGTTAGGTCCCAAAATTATGACATCATTAGGTGTCTCCATCATATTTAACCCACAAGCCCAAGAGCTAACTTCCACACACACAAACACATGGCCAATCCAAGGAATCAAAAGGTCTTAAGGCTTTCTAGTTATATATGCAAGCATTTCCTTTAGGAATTTACTTGCGGAGGGTAGATAAAAATCATCAAACTTAATAATTTTCATAAATTATTATAAAATATAAATAAGTATGGGAACTAACAAGCATCCCACACAGTCCCGAAGTTCATCTCTCAACTAACTCTTGAAAAGAAGCCAAAAAATAGCCTGCCCAGGCCATATTGTTCTCTTGCAACCAAACTAACTCTTGAAAGGAATCCATAAAGTATCTTACCCAAGCCCTAAGATTTTATTTCAACCAAGTATCAAAAATGAAGCCAACAAGTATCATTTATAGGCCACAAGATTCTCTTCCAACTAAGAAATATCCCTTCTCGAAGTACATCCTAGACTTGCACACAATCAATATATTCTATTTTTTTCTCCTAAAAATGACTACAAATCCATTTTATTTTATGAATTCACAAGACTCACACATAAAAAAATTATTTAAAAATAGAAAATAAGGTACTATCCTTATGAATTTCTTGCTCTTGGTTTGTCCTTTGACTCCTCTTAAAGCTTCAAATCTTGCTTTCCTTCTCTGTAATTCTACTGCAATTCAGAATTCTAGATTAAATAGGTAGATATTTGATTATATGGGGAAAGAGGTTTCCCCATTCAAATGAGGACAAGTGTCTCATTTTGGGGTTTCATCTCCTCCCCTTCCCAAGCTACCTAGAAGGGTGAAATCATAGAACTTTTACTTCCTAAAATGTTCCCTTGGACCACTCATCTATGGCACCCCCTTTTAGACCAATGGAAGGTTTTAAAAATAAGTTTTGAGATTTTTAAAATTTATCTTTCCAAAAAATATGAAAATTATAATTAAAGAGGGAAATCAAGTTTTGATTAAGGGTTTAATTAGCATGACATAATCTATTAACACATTACTAATTAATAATAAAATCCTATGTGGTATCCAACCTAAGGATCCAATATAATCAACACTAAAATTAGGGAGAAGAACACACACACACACACACACACACACACACACACACACACACACACACACACACACACACACACACACACACACACACACACACACACACACACACACACACACACACACACACACACACACACACAACACACACACACACACACACACACACACACACACACACACAATTACTAGGTGGGTGCACACACATGAAAAAACATCACTAAACATAACATAACTTGTATTAGGATAGTGTGTGGTTTATGAATCACCCACCTCTTATTCTTCCCTTTCATGCCCATTTTTGTTAGTTTCTTTCACACTCATTGCACACGTCAGTGCATCTTGGTAATGACAATAATCATTTTAATATATCACTAATAACATTATTTTAAAGAATCAAAATTAAAAAATTCATAAGCTCATCATGAGAGCTAAAGCTTAGTCCACATAAAATTTGTGCTCTATGCATAATTATAGTTTATTTATTTTTATAACTTCTTATGCTCTTTTCTCACACAATAAAAAGTGTATTATAATAACAAAATCATATGATCATTAGTACCCTTAAGCCAATCACTCAATGATAATCAACAACTATATACATTTGCAATTATAATTCATTTCCTATCATATATCATATAAATGGCATGAAATGAATTGTAACATAATGACATAATGTGATCATATCCAAAGTAACATGTTCATCATAAAATATAGTACACAATAAATCCATTATAATCCGTAACCAACCCAACATAACAATGAATCTTAACATAAAAATATAACATGATTATATCCAAAACAAGATGTCCATCATTGAATATATTAGATAATCAGTCCATCATCATCCCTAATCAACACAACATAACAAAAAATACATATAAAATAGATTCAAAATAGGGGAGGCCAAAGTTGGCATGACATTCACTTATTAGAATGAGACATCCATTTTCTATTTAATGGACAGTCTATATTAGAAGATAGAGGATGAAAATTACCATGTACCATTGATACTAACATATGCTACACTTTAGACTAGTGGTCTTGTAGGAACTAAGGGTTGTTGATCATGATGCTCTGGGTCAACAAAAACTATGTGGTAGATAGGTAATTTTGACATGTCATTAAAATTATTAATGATATTTATAATAAATTTTCATTAGTGTCAATGATGTGAAAAACCTATTTTTGTTTACTTTTGTACATCAAAACATTCAATTTTTCTATTCATTATGATGCTGAGTAGTTAGTTTTGTGTATCTCTTCAAGTATAAACTTGGGATTGGGTATGCAACCATTTTAAGATGTATTGATCTAGAATAGGTTTCTTTGCATGAGTGTGATAATAATATTTTGAATGTGTAAGTGTTTTATTCTTTTTAGGATTAATGTGACCTTAATTCCATAAAATTAAATGAATATTGAGATTACATAAGATATAAAATAATCATAAAAATGTGAATGTAACTCACTAAGTATAGTAACTTGTTATTTATACAAAATTCTAGGTGGACTATGGACATAGCATTTTTTGATGAGTGTAGGCTTGTGAAAGTGATGCAATAGTCTAGAATAAACTGAAATATGTCTAAGATTGATTCGATTTAGAAACATAATTTATTTGGGATCCTAGAGAGGTATGACACTCCTATATACCTAAAAAAATAGGTCTAAACTTCTTTGGATAAATTCATAGTGTGGTATAGTTGAACAAACCCTCTATATTATGTGAATCCATGAATTTTCTAATGTGTGCACCTACATCTATGGAGGGATCATATGCATTGACATTTATTCCATGGTTCAAAATTAGATACCCAGATATCTATCTAGAGTCATTGATACGGTATGTATATCTATATCTTGAATAGAGGGTGGTTCATGCATAAGCATTCAATTGAACATAAATTTGTTTACCTTTTATTTCCCTAAAAACTGATTCTTTGTACTATATTATTGGATGAATTTTACTTTATGTTACCTAAATTTCCAATAATTAAAGGGGGATGGAAAATTACATGTATCCCTCCCACCTAACTTAGTGTATAAACTATTGTGTAATGCTAGTTTGTATTACAATCCTATTTATGGATTTCAACACTTGAGAAATTTTTTATCAACCTTAAAAATTAATATTTACACTTAGCACAAGGTTTTCATTTTTAAGTGATTTTTTATTTATAATTTTTAGTGAAGTTCATTTCAATGTGTATATATTTTACCAATGAATAATTGATATATCTATACATAGATAAATGTTTAGACTTGATATGTTTATATATCTAAATATTTATGTATTTTCCTCCTAATGGAATTTTGAAATGTAAAAATTGATCCTTTATGAATAAATTGTATTTTGAAAGGTAGATATTAAGAAACATTTTTAATAGTTCAAGATATATGGATAAGTTTATGGAAATGGAACTATCTGACTAGTGTGTATCTATCTATAAAATAAGAAGCATGACTTAAGGGTATGAGATAATCAAATAATGATATCAATTTTTTGAGGTGGAGATTAGGAAGATCTAGTGTGGTTATAATAATAATTTGTAAGGTTCATGACCTTATGAGAGTATATGGATATAATAAATGGAAAATAAAAGTCATGTAACTAACTATATGCCAAAGATAGGTCAAATTACAGATTTTTAAGTGTGTAATACAAAATATGAGTGTCTAAATTTAACCCCATTTTATTTTACTTATGGAATTTCTAAAGTAAAATAATAGAATTTCATACATAATTATAACTCAAATGAGTGTTATAAAGTATGTACTATGTGTTTCACTTTGATTCATACAAACTTATGCTGAAATATGTCAAAAATAATTATTTATTATTATATAAAATAAATAAGTAATAACATTCAAGTTATGTGAAATAGAATACTAATGAATGAATGCACCAGTGTGCATGTTATAAAATCTTTTCCTCTTCATATTTGTCTCCTAAAGACAATGGATAATGTATTGATCATGCCACATTAACTAGATATGTTTTTTGTTAAACCATAGGATGAGATAAATAAGTCATAACCATCATATGAAAATGAACAAGAGACTAGCATTTATATTATGCATAACTTTAGCACCACGTAACTCTAAATAAACATAAGTAAATGGAATCCACTATGGGTTATAACAAATATGGTAAATTATTGATTAATATAAGGTATTTTGCAAAAAAAGTGTAATGATTTATTAAATACATATTATGTCATTCGATCTATGTAATACTTGAGTAAAATTTATTATTTTGGATGAAAAAAATTAATCAAAACTTAATACTGACATGAGTTTACATACCATCTAGTAATATCAATAATCTTTGTAACATATATTAAGAAAATATATCCTAATATCTATGATAATGTGAACATATTCCTCACATATACTCCCTTTTTAATCATATTTGAAAACTTAGTACTACATTATACCATGTAATATTATAGTAATTATGAAATATCTGACATCTATCATGCATATACCCTGAATCTGAGTCAAATATGTCATAATCTAAGTAAAACATATAATAATCTATGTGCACATAAAATATTTAATTAGTTTGTGCCAAAGATATGAATTTTATATAGATTTAAAGGATTAATCTCTAAGGATTTTCATGTTGTAAGCCCGCATTTTTATCTAAGGAATAAATCCTATGAATAATAGACCTCAAAATTACAAACTAAACACATCATGATTTATATAAAAGATATAAGAACTTTAAATCCTATAGTAAAATGCAGAATATACATCATCATAATGAGAATAAATAGTTTGAGTATATATGAAAAATAGGTTTTAATTATATAAGTTTAATGTGAAAATTGATATATCAATTAGAAACATAGTGGCAAATTATTATGAATATTATTTATTAGGATGAGAAATCTTTCATGATTATATAGAAAATCAAAAAATTATGGACTTTTTTTTTAATTTATAATGATGAATCTTCACTAATGTTTTTAATTTAGTGAGAAAGTTTAAATAATATAGAGGTTTTTCATAAGGATAAGTTAGAATTATTGTTAGCATACTAGGTATATTGAAATTTATTCATCCAAATCTAGAAAATATTATCAATCATCATCTTATAACATTTAAAATAAAGGAAGTGGTGATAAAAAAAATGTCCCAATTGGAGATTCGTGGATAAGAAAAATCTCTACTAAGAATAAAAGGAAAAATTCTCTAATTAGGAGAAGAAAAAAATTCACAATTTAAAATAAAATTTTCTACATGGTAGAAAACTTATAGGACCTCCAATCAAAAAATAGAGCTTCAAAGTTATATTGTAGACATCTATTTTTTCCATAGTAATTATAATTGTTGAATTGTATGGTTTTAAGATATTTGTGTGTTTCTTGGTTATTGGTTTATATAAACTTATTATTGACATGTCCACCTATATTCTTGGATTTAGCTTCCTTATCCTCTGATTTTTCTTCTCCTTCCAAATTTTTTCTCTCCTCCCTATATTTCATATTTTTTGGATTATTTTTATAAAAAACATGGTAATATAATTTTAGTTAGATAGAGTCATAACGATAGTGTCAAAATATCAAATTTGCAATGCTATATTCTTGATGCTAATGGATTACCCTTTAACTCCTAAAACCCTAAAATTAGAGAACAAGTTATAACCCTCTTCTCTTTTCTGCACATTGGTCTTTTTTAAAGCATTTATACTTTTAATTTCCAATAATTATCTATGTGATCATGTTTCCCTCATCGACTAACTATGAGAATAATTATTTATTGAAAGACTACCAACCTCATCCAAATGATTTGTATATGAATTGTTCATTAAAGATAGGAACCCATAAAATAAGGTTTATTCTTAAAATAATTATGGAAGAAGAAAACACTACCACTTTTAAGGAGATAAACACCCTTGATTTTATTCTTAACCTCAAAATATAATATGTTTGTTACAAAGCCATATGTAATGCCTCTTATGACTTTGAATTGGCAAAGATACCTTACCTAAAGCTTCTGCATACCCATATTTCTTAAAATTCTCTACCATATGGTGTCAATTCATTTAAAATCCATCAAATTATTATAAATCCACTGGATATTTATTTTAATACTAAAGATATTTAAACTAATAAATGCAATGCCAACATGTCTAAAGTTAAAAACAATTATAAGAAACATTTTATTAAAGCGCTCTCCATGGATTCTTACACTATGGTCCACCCTTTGATAACGTTTTAATCTCATTCAAAACAAATAAAAAAAAATTTAATTATCTTGATACGAATTCACATATTATAATTATCCCTCCATTTTATATTTGAATGATGGTCTAGATAAGAATTTAGAGGATGAAAATGATCGCATACCATAGCTACTAACACGTGGTACACTTTATACTAGTGGTGTAGTAGGACCTAAGGGTTATCAATCATGATGCTTTGGGCCACCATAAATGGAGTGGTAAATAGGGAATATTAACATGTCATTAAAATTATTAATGGTATTTATAGTAATTTTCCATCATTGGAAAGGATGTGTAAATTTTTTTTTCCTTTTGCACATCAAAACATTAATTTTTCCTATTCATTATGATACAAATCAGTTGGTTTTGTATAGATATTCATGTATAAACTAAATATTGGTTGTGCAACCATTTTAAGATGTGTTAATCTAGAATAGGTTTTTTTGTATGAGTGTGACAAGAATAGTTTTCATGTCTAAGTGTTTTATCCTTTTTAGGATTAATTTCACCTTAATAGCATAAAATTAATTGAATATTTAGGTTAAATAAGATATAAAATAATCATACAAATATGAATGTAACTCAATAGTTATAGTAACTTGTTATTTCTTGAAAATTCCAAGTTGATTATACACAAACTTTTTTTTATGAATGTAGGCTTTTAAAAGTGATACAATGTTCTAGAATACATCATAATGTGCCTGAGAGTGATTGGATTTAGAAAGATAATTTATTTTGGATCCTAGAGAGGTGTGACATTCCTATATGCCTACACAAAGAGGTCTATGCTTCCTTGGATTCATTCACAATGTAGTATAGTACAATAATCCCTCTAAATTATGTGAATCCAAGAATATTATAATGAGTGTACCTGCATATATGGATGGATCATTTGCATTCATTTTTATTTTAGGGCTTGAAACTATAGACCCCCATATCTATCTAGAGGCATCAAGAGTATCCATATATCTATATCTTTAATTCAGTTTTGTTCTTCTATTAAAATTTAATTGAACATAACTTTTTTTATCTTTTCTTCCCTTAAAAAACCTATCTCTTTGAAATATATAATTAGATAACTTTGACATTGTGTTGCCTATATCTCCAATAAACTAAGGGGGATGTGAAATGACATGTATTTTTCCCACATAAGTTAATGTAGAAAATATTGTGTAATGATAGTATGGAATACAATCCTATTTATGTATTTCAACACTTGAGAAAAAAAAATATCAACCTTTAAAATTAATCTTTTGACTTAGCACAAGTTTTGGTTGTTAAGGGATTTCTAATTTAGAATTATTAGTGAAGTTCTTCTTATTGTGTAGATATTCTACTAATGGATGCTTGATATATTTATACATCATAAATTCTTAGGCTTGATATGTTTATATATTTTACTCTTTATGTAATTTCTTCCTAATGGAATTTTGAAATGTTCATGCTGAACATTATGAATAATTTGAATTTTTAAACGTAGAGATTAAACAATGTTAGAAAAGGTTTGATCTAATTTGATAAATTTATGGAAATGCAATTGTCTAGTGGGTGTGTATCTATCTAGAAAATGAGAAGCGTGACTTGAGGCTAGTAGATAATCTAATAATGATATAAAATTATCTATGTGGAGACTAGGAAGATCCAATGTGATGATATCAATAATTTTGAAGGGTGAAGACCATATAAGAGTAAATGGCTATGATAAATGGAAAATAAGTGTCATGTCACTAACTATAAGGAAAATATGTCAAAGGTAGGTCAAATTACACGTTTTCAAGTTTGTAATACAAAATATGAGTGTTTAAATTTAACCCCCTTTTAAATTATTTATGGAAATTCTAGAGTAAAATAATAAAATTATAGACATAAAAATAACTAAAATGAGTCTGATAAAGTATGTAATATGTGTTTCACCTTGTTTGATGCAAACTTATGATTAAACATGTCAAAAATAATTTATAACATTGAATTTATGTGAAATAGAACACTAATGAATGAACACATTATCATGCATTAATCATAGAGACAATTGACAATGTATTAATCATACCACATTA
The DNA here is from genome assembly GCA_037957365.1 of Torreya grandis. NCBI lineage: Eukaryota > Viridiplantae > Streptophyta > Pinopsida > Cupressales > Taxaceae > Torreya > Torreya grandis. The sequence continues at coordinate 452,339 of JARHVA010006399.1, forward strand.
GAGATGTTTTTTTAAAACCATGGGTTGTGATGAGTATGTCATAACCATCATATGAAAGTGGAGAAGTGAGTAGAAATTATATGATGCATAACTTTATCACCTCACAACTCTAAATAAATATAAGTAAATGGAATCCAATATGTGTTATAATAAGTATGATAA
>JARHVA010006399.1:457500-482500 GCA_037957365.1 Torreya grandis
GTCCTTTTATTTTACAACCTTTAAGCTTTGGACTCATCATTATAGATAATAAAAATGCATTTTTTTGTTTTATCATCCAACTTTTTTCTCGATGCATATAGAATATGTGCATTTAAAATACATAAAAAAAATATTAAATTAGATAAATAAGGTTTATAATTTCCCCACGCTTCTACAAGTACATACCCCATACTCTTTTTTTAGACATATTAAAAATGTTCGTTGCACAACACACTAATTCAGCCCAAAATTCTTTGGGCATATATTCAAATTTCAACATGCTCCTTTCCATTTCCATAATTGTTTTATTATTATACTCTGGTACACTATTTTTTTGGGACATATACCTTATTTATAATGGTATTTTAATCTAATTTTCAAAAAAAAATTATGAAAATCATATGAAATATATTCACGTCATCTATTTGTTCTCAATGTTTTAATGTAATAGACACTTTGTTTTTCACCCATTTCGTTAAACTTGTTAAACATTGAAAATATTTCTAATTTTACCTTAATAAGATTGACCCATATTTTTATAATATAATCATCAATAAATGTAATAAGTTATCTCATACTTTACAATGATTTTTATTGCAATGGTGCACACAAATCTGAGTGTACCAATTCTAATAGTTCTAAAGCTCTCTATGCATTTTCAATTATAAATGGATCTCTATGCATATTTACAGTAATACAACCCCCACGTTGTTCATTAGGTATTTTTATCAAAGGTAAACTTGTTACCATAAATTTATTATGGTTAAGGTTAAGGGATCCAAAGTTCAAATGACCAAATCAAAGGTGCCATTACCATGTTATGTCTTTCACAATTCAATTAAAACTTAGCCACTTATTCGTATGAGTTTTTAGTGGAAACATTTTTTTGGTATTCATGGGAACATTTTCAATCAACCTATTCTATATATCAACAACAACACAATCTCCATTTAAAAAATTTATAACATGTCCATTTTGTAAAATTTGCCCTACACTTATCAAATTATGTTTCAAAACTAACAATGGAATACATATGTAAAGTATTACTTCACTCCTTGATTGGTTCTAATTTCAATTCTCCCTTTACAAAAAATAGGTGTCATTGTATTATTTCCCATATTTACCTTTTATTTGATGGTCAAATCCAAATCATAAAACATATCTATGTTCTCTATCATGTGATTACTACACCTAGTATTAAAGTACCATATATCATTATGATTTTATTCATTTATGTTACATCTCAATATCACACATTCACCTAAATTTTATCTTTCTTTTACATACTAAGCTTAGTATCTATTCTAATAAAATATAGTTCCTTTACATTCATTAACATAATCACCAAACTTCTGATAGTGATAACATTAAATATTAGATTTATCATATTTATGAGATCATCTATCTCTTTTTTGATAAAATTTACCTCCTTTTCCTCTATATTGAGTATTTTTACTCCATTCTTAATTACTATGTATACCACCTCTCTCACTTTGATATATTTATTGAAAATGACCTACTCTACCTAATAGATTTCTTCCTCTACCTCTTTGTGAAGTGGTTGATCCTAATTATACTAATTTAACCTTAATTTTTATCTTACTTTTTAAGCCTTAATCCAATGGTGTTTGTGATGATTTATTTGGTATTGATAGTTTTGTAGTTCAATGAAGATTTTCATGAGCATATGGGGTTACCACCGACTAGGTCAATTGAGCATGAAATTCATTTTTTGCCTAACATTCCACTTGTAAAACTTGGGTTAAATATGAAATCCTTGAAGGATTTTAATGACGTAAAATACTAGTTATAGTCTTTGATTAATTAAGTCAAAATATATTATGTTACTTCTCCATGTGGTTCTACTATTATTTTAGTACTTAATAAGGATTGTTCATGGATATTTTTTGTTGATTAAAGAGCACTAAATAAAATAACCATAAAGAATAGGTACCCTCATGAAAGGATTGATGACCTTTATTAACTTTAGAATGATAAATATTTTAGCATTTAAAATCAGGCTATCATCATGTGTGGATTAAGGAGGACACTTGGAAAATATTGTTCAAGATAAGGCCAAGGTCGTATGAATGGTTGATTCTTCATTTCAAGCTATGCAATGCACTAGATAACTCTATTTAGTTGATGAATAAAGAAATGAGTCCATTTATTTATTCATTTGGTATTATAAGGTTGGATGATATTCTTGTTTTTAGTATAACTTTTGATAAAAATGTTATGCATCTTAAATAATTTTAATGAGTTTTGAAGGAAAACAAGTTGATGTTGAAAGAGAAGAAATGTGAGTTTGCCCAATAATCACTAGTTTTCTTAGGGAAAGTGGTTAGATATGGGATTTTCATATTGATCAAAAAAATGTATAGGCCATAATTAATTAGCCAAGGCCATCTAAATTGATTGAGATAATAAGCTTTATAAGTGAAATCCAATACGTGAGGATGTTTATCAAGAATTTCTCTTCCATAGATGCACCTTTGAACACCATTACAGTAGAGGTAAGACTTTTACTTTGGGTAAGAAATAACAAGAGTTATTTTAATTGTTCAAATATAAGATTATTCATGCTCTAGTTTAGCTTTGCTTAACTTGCATCTACCTTTCAAAATAGAAACAGGTGTTAGTCACTTTTCTATGGGGATTTTTCTACTTTAAGGAGGTAAGTCAATATACTAACATTTTGAGTTATGTCATGGTGAAATATTAAATTATTATGGATATGACAAATTTTATTTTCTCTTATTCAAGTGGTTAAAAATTGGAAGCACTATCTAATGGTAAGGAGACTATTATCTATATGAATCAATAATCTCTTCACCATGTATAAGATCAATCAAAACTTCAACAATTTAGGCACTATAAATGGATATATTTCTTGTAGTAATTTCATTTGATTATCATATATAAGAAATATGTGACAAAAAAACTAGTTGACATATTTTCAACACCTCCTATACTTATATACATGGTCATCATAACTCAAAGAGATACTTTCATGTATGAATATTATGTAGAGGGATATGAGCATGTTACTAATTTTGAGGACCTATTTATTAAATAGAAAAATGGTGTATGGTAAGGGTTTGAGCCCAAGGAGGATTTTTATCTTTAATATGTCTTATTCCACAATTGTGGAAAGTTTTGTTTCCCCAAAGAGGAAATATTTCAGCTAATGAGAGAGGTACATACTTCAAAATTTACATGTAATTTTGGCATTAATAAGAATTGTTCATCTTTAGAGGTATGTTTATTGGCCTAATATATAAGCTGATATTGCCAAGTTCATAAGAGGTTGAGTTTAATGTATTAAAATAAATATTAGTAATTTTAATTTGCATTTATATATGTCATTATTGGTTCTTTCTAGGCCACAAAAAATAATTTCCATGGATTTTTTAGGTAGGTTTCCTATGTCAAGGAAGGGGCATGACTATCTATTTATAGTTGTGATCTAGTTTATTAAGATGTGTATTATTGTTCCTTGTAATAAGACTCTCAAAGGTAGTGATGTAGCTGAGTTATTTTTTGATAATGTGTGGGTTCACTTTGGTTTGACTAGTTATAATATTTTAGATTGAGACTCCGGGTTTCTTAAGAGGTTTTTAGCCACATGATTGGATAATATGTACACTAATTTGAAATGATCTACCACTTTTCATCCATAAACTAATGGGTAGAATGAGTTTGTGAATAGAAAATTGGTGTATTCATTAAGAGGGTACAATAGGAATCATCCTAAGACATGGGATGAATACTTGGTGTATATTCAACATTATTATAATAGGGATATACATTCATAAACTTGTAAATCTCCTTTTCAAACTCATTTTATACACTTATCTCCATATATATTTGATTTTATTTTAAGATAGTTTTACAAAGGCAATGTGAAAGTGGATCATGATTTCCACAATGCTGAGAAGTTCATTATGAAAATTTAGCTTATTCACCTCTAGGTGTAAGTGAGGTTGAAGGATTCTCAAGCTAAGTAAAAAATAAGATAATATCAATAAAGGACTAAGCATAGTTTTTTTATTGGTGATAAGGTATGGTTGTACTTAAGTAGATAAAGAATCCAAGGTATGTTTAAAAAGATTAATCCGCTAAGATATGGTCCTTTTTAAATTTTGGAACAAGTGGGAAATAATGTTATTAGAATGTATTTAACTGCTTATATGAAAATCTATTCAGTTGTTAATCTTGAAAAATTATGGATTTTTAAGCCTTATATGTCAGATAATGTAGATGAAGGGATATTGCTAACTTACATTGAGGACATTTCACTAGATAGTCAATTGTCATTGGAGGATGATTTTTTTTTATGAAAGGAAAGGACAATGCAAATATGATTGTAAGAGTATTGATTGGTAACTACCCATAAAGGCAAAATGGTATTCCATAGAATATGTGGGTAATAAATTTTATCACTCATAATATTTCTAAAGCTTTTAGGGACTAAAAAGCTTCAAATTAGGGAGGTATGATCTAAATTTAGATCCAAATGTACTAGCTATGTGCATTTGATATTTTCATGACGCTTAATTAGATGTAACTCGTATTATCTTTAGCATGATCTATAAATCTTAATAATGATTAGATGAGAAGTTTTAAGTCCTTAAAATTTGAGTTAGAAACACTAGTCTTTAGTTTAATTTAAAAAACTACAATTTATTCAAGTAAAATGTATATTCTAACTTTAAATTTTAATTCCTATATAAAAAGTAGACAAGTTCCGAAAAAATGGCACTCAATTTCCAGGTCGTATGTAAATTTTATGACTATTTCAAGTTAGTGGGCTTTATCTTCAAGATCTCTCAGGTGACTATTAAGCTCTAGACTATTTAACTTCAAGGGTTTGACTGTTAAACTCTAGAGCTTCACTAAGAGCGTGATAATGTGAAATATTTTGAAATTTGGTTGTTACTTTCATGTTTTATGTATATTTCAAGGATGTAAAATCTTATATACATGTTTGGGGAAGACATAAGACATGAGAAAACATAGTGAGAAGGAAGACAAGTTGGATTGACATTGTTTATAATAAGTTGAATCTTTGTTCTTAGGATCTCATTATTGCCTAGGTGTAGATGATTGGTGACTTGGTTTATTTTTATATAAGTGTAAATAAATGTTTGATAAATATTAGATCATATTTTGTATATGAGTTTTGATTATCATGGTATTTCATGTTCTATCTATATAGGCTAACTAGGTAGTACCTTGTATACTACTACATGACATAGTGAAAGGGGAGTGCGATTTGCCTCACCCACTAGAGTTTTTACCACATTTGGATTATCCAAGATAGTTTTAGTTGTGTGTGTTTTTATTTTCTCATTAATTTTATGATTAAGTTTATTAGGCTTTCCATTTCAATTTTTACACTTATTATCTTTTTTTGATGGGTTATTAACCTAGATTAGTCATATATCTAGTTATCATTAAGCTATGAGAATACTATCAATGTTGATGAGACTTGAATAGAATATACACATAGTTTGTGGATCAAATATGTTACTTAAAACACATGTGGAAGCCATGGAACCTAAACAAAATAATATATATCATTGTGTAGAGCCTTTAGCTTAGGAATTTACAGCTTTGATAGAGAATGAATCTATAGAAAAAAAGATAGTATTCATTCTAGTTTAGGATAAGTAGCTCAGATTAAATTAAATCACATTCATTCAAAAAAATTTAAAGGTGATGTATTTTTAGTTCCATTCTTGAATCAAAAACTAATTGATGTATTAGAAGTATCCATTACCCTACTTCTAGATTTATGGGAAGGGGAGAAATGGATGTTGGTAAAAATTAAAATAATAGGAAAGTGTTAGAGGATGTATAACTACCTAATATGAATCTTAGGTCTTAAAATTAAAATAATTTGTGAGGTTTTTTTTTTTTTGGTTTCTTCTATGTTCTGTACTAGATTTACAACATATTCTTAACTTTTCTATAGATTTTTTTATGTTTTCCTTGGTAGAAGAATCTTCATTAAGATTTTATTGTCTTAATCTCTCTCTCTCTCTCTCTCCTTATAAATGGTATGTTCCCTATCAAAACCCCATTTTACTAATAATAAAAAATAATAGATAAAACTTAGATAGTGTTGTTTTTTACACTAGCCAATTCACTTAACTATATTTAATAAAGAAGTGATCATGATTATCATATTTCATATTTGAAAATTTTATACTAGAGTTAATTTTGAATTTATTTTCAAAATAATTAATAAATTTTTTCTCTTAAAGGATTGATGTGAATGGACCAAATATTTCATCTCTTCTCCTTCATTTTTAGTTTTTGTAAATGATGTTCAGATTAATATTTCAATATTTTAACTGGCCTTCATCAAGGATATATTATCTCTCCCTCTCTCTTAATCATCATGTACTTTTTTCTAAAATATCCTTATCAAAATAAAAATATATAAATCTCATTAGTAGCTTCAACTTTACAAAAAATGTAAACTTATTTCTTAGACAATTTGATGATGACATGATTTTAGGAATCTTTGCTTGAATTCAAGAATATATACTTATCAAAAAATAAATATTAGTATCAATGTGATTTAAGTTATGAGGTTAATGTCTTGACATATATTATTTTTTCCTATATAATTTTCTCATAAAAAACCATGATTATGAAAACTCTTTATTTTTCTTTAGGATCTCTTCCTAACAAATTCTTAGGCATCTGATTCTTTCATGTGTAGTGAGAAAACTAATTTTTTAAAAATATGAGTATGACCTTAAAAAATAAATTAGATTCTTAGAAATTAAAATGAATTTATTGGGTAGGAAAATAAAAATTAATTCAAGATATTTAAAGGAAAATACTAGTGTATAGGATGTTAGTCTCAAAATATACACATATTGATAAATCCATGTTATAACATTATTAAAAATATATATGTGGAATTTTCCTTGTAAGTGTAATAACATATATTTATTTAAATTTGAAGAGGTATACATGTAAAAAATAAAATGGGTGTCTATAATAATAAATTTATTTAAGATGACTATATCTCTAGGAGAAAACATTCTTTAGAGAATCTATTAGGACAAAGATAACACTTGGAACATCTTGATCTAAATAAATTATCTTGATAATGTTGATGATCCTCCCCATATTTTTACTACATAACATTACTTGGATGGGTATCATAACTAGAATTTACATGGGAAATGTAGAGACCTTACCTCTAACTCACTCTAATAGGTTATATAAAATGGTAGATATGTTAAAATTTGGAACCATTATTGGTCTAGTGTGGATCCTCTCTGCACTCATATTTAACTCAACATCCTATAAGTTTATTTATAAAACATGTGGGAAACCATATCTTATAATTATTTGGTGAAAACCCAAAGAAACTGGGGCCCTTAGAGAAATGATAAAATCCATGTATTTCTTTAGCTAACCATTCTTCTAATTTTATTATTTATTTCAAATTCTTCTTGAGATATCACTATTTAAATTTCTCATAGGAGATTGATGGCTTAAATGGAATGGAGATCCTTTCAAAATTTTATCAGTGAAATAATGATATAATAAATTCATCACACATATTAATACAAATTAATAGAATGTGAAAAAAATTTGGATATAGTAAGGACTTACTAAACTTGATGTAAGTATGTGGTTTATGATTAATAATAAATATATTTAATATTGTAGACTTCAAAGGCTTGTTTTTTACTGTCCCTCTAGGTGCACCTTATATAATAATAATTATAAATCCTTGAATAATGTCTTCATTCATTTAAATTTTTATTAGATAATATGATCTTGATTATTTATTTAAATGTAAATACTTTAGGTAGCAAAATGTTTTATTTAATAAATTTTGAGTAACTAGACATAATTGAGATGTGATGAAGCTATAAATATTTGGTCTATTACATCTCTCTAATAATTTTTAACTTATAGAAAGAAATAAAAAATATAATCTTCAAGAATATTTATCTCTTTCAATAAACTCTTACTCTTAGAAAATGAGATACTCCTTCAAAAGGTTTCTTAAGGCTATATATTTGCTTCCAAAAATTGAAATAAATGGAGATGAATGTCATATTCTATTAAAATTTAATTTATTTAAAAAAATTCAACCTCCTTAAAATAAAAATGAAATAAATTAATATCATATTAGAATCATATATAATATAGTTAAAGTGTTATCTTGTTATGCTTGATACATTCCATGGTATTCAAACAACTCAATTGAATTACTATATCTTCTTAGAGGTATGAGAATTATTATTGAGTCTAATTTAAGGTAAATATTTATGGATGTTTATTCTATATTTATGTTCTTTGTTGTTAAATAGAGAACATTTGATCAATGGAAACTCAATTCAATCATTCAACATAGTCTCCATGTCAATGTATTTTTTGATGATAATTATTTCTCCCGCAAGTATCAAAAGACTAATTCTCTAGTGGATTTATTAGATAGCGTTGGAGATATTCACCTTATTCATGATGAATTTTATAACTATGAATATCCACATCCTTGAAGACAATGATGATAATTAATTAAAAATTAACTTCCCATGATTACATCTTCCCATTTGATCAAATGTCTTAGATTCTTATTTAGATTGGATTTGAAGTATTTTTATAATAATTAGACTCTATATTGGGTTCAATTGTCATATGATTTATGATCTTGGATTAGTATTTGAAGGATATTCTTGAATTTAGTGACCAAGGCTTTTAGTCTAGCATTTTACTGCATTCCCCAAGTTTTTATTTGGTACTGCTTCTTTATTTAACTCATAGAATGACCTAGGATGAGGTTTTTATTATTGTATTTTGATTTTCTATTCAAATATTTTAGGTTTTTGTTCCGTTGTCTTTTATCTCATAACATATCTTGTTAGAATTTTGGAATCTTAGAAATCTTAGTCTCTACTAGTCTCCTTTTACTACAATAGAGAGATATTTTATCTTTCTTGGTTTGATATACCATTCATATTATTTTTTACCATATGTTAAGGGCATGTTTTTTCTTATTATTCTTTATTAAAAAATTATCAAGCCATTTTAAACTATTCCACTTTCTTTTCAATATAAATCTAACTATGGATATCAAAATAAGTGTGTGTGCATGTGTATCACCTATCAAAAGATTTATATACTATTTCTATTTTAACTAAGCATCTATTTCTATTTTGGTATGCCCACATATAATTATTCATCCATCATACTATAATTTAAAATAAAATTTAAGAGGAACATTATTAATAACAATAAAAATATTAATACTGATATTGATATTTTTACTAATACTTATATTAATACTAATAATAATACTGATACTGATACTGATACTGATACTGATACTAGTACTGATACTGATACTAATACTGATACTGATATTGATACTGATACTGATACTGATACTGATATTGATAATGATACTGCTACTGATAATAATAATAATAATAATAATAATAATAATAATAATAACAACAACAACAACAACAACAACAACAAAAACAACAAAAACAACAACAACAAAAACAATTATTATTATTATTATTATTATTATTATTATTATTATTATTATTATTATTATTATTATTATTATTACACTTTTCCCAAAGAGATTGGGTGAGTATATATCCATAAAGATACATATGAGCTTATCAATTAAATGAATTGAATTATTATGAGTTACAATTTTAAGGATTAAAAATTCATAAGATCATTAGTTATAAATATCAATTAGTTTAAATCTAAATTAAATATTATGTTATTCATCTATCTATTCACAAAATATTCTAAATATCATTGACAAAATCAACATTAATGACAAATATTGGAAGGGATGAAGACAAGTTAGAAATATTACTATTAATATGGGGCTCTAAGAAAATATTCTTCCTTATTCTATAATTTTAGCTCTTAAAAAATTATACCTTAATAGTAAGTAGAAACAACTAATAAACCTCGTATACAGTTGTCAGATTGCATTGTTGGTCTCCAATAGTGTTATCCCTATGTGCATATCATTTTCTCCTTTTTTTTTTAATCTCCATGGTATTAAATATTAATCTTATCTATCGTAAAAGTTTGTAAATATGTTCCCTAGAACCCATGATCTTTTTTATTTTTATCCTCACACAAATTTGTCTCTAACTCTCCCTCCTAAATGATTGTACATGCTCTTTCATAATGTGTTTAAAGAAGTAGTGTACACTGATTATTTAGATAACCATATTAATTTATTTTATGTTTTTTATATTTCCTATGGATCACCTTCATATTGGCATTGAAATGTATGACTACCATTCAAGTGTGGGAGAAAATAATTTTTTATTAAATAATAAATACCATTGCAGTGTTGGAAAAACACAATTTTTTATTAAATCTACTTCTATAAATGATAATGAAATGTTATCATTATATTACCTTCTTCCCATAGTGGTAGTATACATAATAATTTTATTTTTATCATTTCAATTTACAATACTCAATGATAGACTTTTGAAGGGAATGGGTGGCCCTCTTGTCCTACTAGTTATTCTCTTATCTCTATTTCCCCACGTGCCACTTATTTTTTTACTTGACATAAAATATCCACACAAAAAAATAATCATATTTATCTAGCTTAGAACATCCTTCTTAGTTACAAACATTTTCCCTTTTGAAGGCTAATAATAATTACAATCTACAATTTATGGCCATAAATAAATATCATCAATGTTGGGAAACTTAGTGGCATATATTGGGTAAGATAAATCTGCCCAAAAGGTTATGTTTGGTGGCCAAATGATTATATTTGTATATATTTTATTGGAAAATATTAAAAAAAACTATAAATTGAGTAGACCGTGTCAAAGGCATAGTGAAATTTTCAATTTTTGACATGTTATAAAAATATAAAAATTATTTTTTTATTTGTATTTATTATACTATATCAACATTAGAGTGAAAATTGTAAATCAAATCCCATCATTAGAGAATTTTATCATAGGCAGTGTCGACCATGAAATTTACCCTCTGATAAGCTTGGCTTCTCATTTTATGAGATGTAATTTCATTTAAGATCAACATAATAATGATTGTTATACAATGCAAATGGTTGAATTGGGGTGTCCTTTACCTTATATGGTGGAAAGATACTATGATGCATGCCTTTATCATACATAATTTGGCCCACCATTATGTGATGTTTATTATTAAGACTATGTTGTTGTTTATGAGTATTAGCATATAATCTCTATATAGTGGATAAGGAAATGAAAGTGGTGAATATATAGCATTTTGGTGCTTATTAAGATGTAAAATAGTTCTATGCCGACCCTAGGAGTGCTTTGGCGAATGAAAATATATATGTTAGGGGAGTAAGGAGCTAGAGGACAATAGCACAGTCCCTAGGTCAATAGTGTAGTGTAATAGTGTTCAAAGCGCCACACTAATGTCCATGTGGAAGAAGATGGTGAGAAAGGGGCTAGGATGCCTAGGGGATGGCTTAGTGATGATTTTGGTATATTTAGTACTGGGTTAGACGTACATGAAAGATGGAAAGGATAAGAAGAGGCCCTAAGATATGTTTAAGGATAACCTAGGATAAGGCAGTCTCAAGTGACACTCATTGCACTAAAATGACATTTTAGATGACTACATTACCCCCACACTTTATTCTTGAAATGTAAAAAATTGAAATGATTGGGATAAAGGAAAATAAATGTACTTAGACTTACCTAAGAGGCACATCCAATGAATCTGGGTTTGTGTCTACAAAGCATGATCCATTATGTATCATTCAAATGAAACATGAAATAATCAGTTCATACTTAATAAAAATCAAAATCAAACACAAAATTAGGTGAATAAATGAGATAAGGAGGATACAAATGAATACACCTCATTGGGTATTTGAGCTAATGCTAAACTTGGTGACATATTGTACCTGCATGTAGATGGTGATCAAATAGTAAAGAACTTGGTCTTAATCCGCATGTGTGAGTGGATCAAGATTTCAATATGGCCTTGAATCCAAAATTTCCCACCCTTATTTAGTGGATCATAATATGTTAATAATTTAGATTATAATTGAGGCTTGTCCAACCCTCCTATCTAGGTGGCTCAAGAAGTTAATTAAGATATGACTCCATTATTGCCTAATCATGTATAGTAGATGCATCCAAAAATGAATTTACACAATGTTAATTTAGTTTTGTGATGTAATTTTAAATGTATAGGATAAATTTGGATCCATTAGAAATTCTAAAATGAAAATGGATCAGGGGTCATTCAGGTAATCAGGAATAGAGATCAAGAATTTCTTGGTATTACCAATAGTTGTAGACTATATAAGGCATAAATATAGTGAAAATATGGTGCAAATACTATCTAGATTAATAATGTGGAGAATGACATGGATCTACCATTACATCTAAGAGTATTAGTGTTAAACTGAACATATGGTAATAATGTGGCATACATGTGCTTCCAAATCTAATATCTATGCATATAGATTCTAGAATGAGTCATAATGATATATCTAAGTATTTAAAACTAAAATTGGTGTGATCATGCCCCCTATGATGCCCTTAATATGAGAAATCCTACGAAATTCTACATATAACTAGGCAGAAAATGAGAATATTTGATAACCTATGACTGAAACTATGTAAACCTATACTATACCTACTATACTTTTCTAGTAATTCTAGATTTTTATATTTATGGGGCCACTTGATAGTAGTCAAATCCATTATAAATTAATGTATTATGATAGTGTATTCTATGTCATGCTATTGACCAACTATGTTGGTTCTATGAAAAACTGAGATGGATCTATATGTGACTATTTTTCACCATGTTTTTTTGAATCTAAGCTCTGAATAATTGTATTCATAATAAAATTGATGTTATAAGTGCATTAATATTTCTTGATCTCTATGTTAAACCCCTATAAATGACCTATATTTTAAGGGGAATTGATGAACCCTTACAATAATTGTCATGAAAAGAAAAGTTTTACATTTTTCATGTTCTAATGAAAACATATGATATTTATGTGATAATCCAATATTTTAAAGATAGATACAATAATGTAAGCATGCATATTAAAAAAAAATCTGGATATAATCTTATTTAATAACTATGGGGATGGGGCATGATGTCCGTAAAGGCACCCAAAGAGGAAGGGGAGATGGCTGAGGTCCTTTATGACATCGAAAGTTGAGTGTAAGTGTAACAATCAAGAGACAAGTATCATGGCCATGATGCATACATGAAAGCATATATAAAAACACATGAGGCATGAAAATTAGGCTAAGGGGACAAAATATAATATAAATAGATACATGTCACTAGGTATGATAAATAGAAAACATACAAGGACATTTTTAAATGCCCTGATACACATAGAGAAAACAAGGTTGGCTTAGATCCACACAGAAGGACATGTTCAAATGTCTTCATACACAATTAAGAAATCACACACATGGATATGGGAATATTTAAAAATCATATATATAATTAAATTAATTAGATTAGATATATATAATAATGACACATTAAAATTTCTTTTAATAGATCTAGAATCAAAGAAACATAATCAAATCCACACTAGTGGAGCTAGAAACTAAAGTATGCATGAACATGTAGTATAAATCTATATAATATGAAAGATGTACATAATATGAGTCTATAGTAATATTAGATGGAAAAAATATAGGTAGTATAGGATGATCAATGTTAAATATATGATGTGAAGTATAGAAAGATAGAACCTATAAAAGTGGAAACTTTGTAGTCTGATGCCCTAAATGGGTGAATGTATCAATGACAGATATATGTATCCATGTATGTTCCTAAAATGGGTATACAGTAAGAAATATGGACATTGTATAAAGACCTCAGTCCTATAGTTAATTTTAAACACTTGAAGAGAACAAGTGAAGTATTTATGTATGATAAAACTAACTAGACTAGCATAGATAACAAATGTAGTGCCTAAAAAATAGAAGGAATGCAAACATGGAAAAATATATAATCTAAAAGTTTTATTTTATGAATAAATATTTGAATTTTTATGTATTTTTCAAACTATTATATTTTTTATTTATTTTTTATATGTATAAGATATATAGAAACAACATGAAAATGGGACTATATACAAGGATCAAGGGATCAAAAATTATATACAAGTAGAGATGAAAATACTAACTAATGACTTTTGCAAGAGACTCACTATCAAGGCATCATGTATCAAATAAGGGAAGAGTGACCACATTTATTATGTAAGGGGGTATGTAATATCTATGAATAAGATTTATTGAGTAATCTATCATTGAAACTACCTATTGAAAAAGGTTATGTATCTATGGAGTTGACTTAACATGCTTATAAATTTTGGGATTATTCGGGACCCATATATTAGAAGAAGCTATGAATAACATGGGTTATCTTTGTTTTAACATTAATATGTATGATAAATTGGTAAAGGGAGGGTCTCTATAATCCATAACATGTCCCTAATATAGTGGTCTCTTTAATAAAGGTCTTCATGGGAGACTATGTGTATATGGTAAGGCTAGAGAAGGACACCTCACTTGCAAAAGTTTATAAATTTATATGATAGGTGTCCTAATAAAAGTTATGTTTAGATATATAACTAGTTGTGGAATAGGTAAGGGATACTCATATGGAAGACCTTTGACTATAAAAACCAGACTAACATGTATATACATAAGACATTTGTGTATAGTGAATGGAATAGATTGAAGTTGTTATATCTAAGGGCTATGAAATAACATATAATATGTGATAGAACTAGGTAAAACTAATAATTTAGTGGCCATATGTATGGGTCCAACCTTAAATAGAATTACTATTTCACTTATGAATCTCTAAACATGGCCACTAAAACCATGGATAATTATATCTCTCTAATAAATACTATACTTTAGATAACCCTAATGCTATATAAGTGTGGTGGTTCACATATTGATTCTTGACACATTGTCAACCATGAAAATTTTAGTAGGGTGATGGTCAATGCAATGTTATACAAAGAGTGCATATAAATATGAGTCATTATCGATGACCTCCTATTCTGAGAAAGTGATGAGAGGTTTATTTGGCACACTAGTATGGTACACACAAATGATATTATTTACAAGGTGTGTGTCCATCATATGAGTAATATAAGATGTTAGTGGTGGATGTGTTTAAAAATTATAATGAATACCTAATGTTCATACTCTCTTATTAGCCATGTAGTTTTAAAATGAGTTTAAAAATATTTTCAATGCTTTCACTTCTATTGGATGTGGTCTAGGTGCCTCTGTAAGATTGATGAAATCAAATATATTAACATATATCAAATCTTATATCTTTTGTAACAATTTAATAGATTTAATTTTAGTATGTCATGGTGAATTTTTATATTCATAAATGTATTGGCATCATAACCCTTTAGAAGAGGCCTAGTCATATCAACATCTTTGATGGCAGGGAGATATGATGTTGCATTCCAAGAGTTATTTGAGAACATATGTTGGTGGTTCCAGAAGGTTTGTGAAGGGTCTCCTTAGAGGATATGATAAAACCATTCCAAGAGCTATATCTAAAGTTTCAATAATCATTGTCTTCTAATTATTTTTATTTTTAGTGGGCCTCAACTGATATGGGGGACTATTAAAACTCTTACTAGTTGAATGTGATCTAGTTGTGTACTTTAATTTTCACATGGAGAGAAGGTTGATTTCATTTTCTTTCACTATATGTCATAGATATGTAAATTATGTAAATGTTTTGAATAGTATAGCATCATGTATCGCTAGTAATAAACTTTGTTTGAATATTTCCTAGAGTTTTCTATTTACCATGAGGCTAGTCATCTCTACTAATATAGTTTTATCTCTCAAGACATATTTTGATATTTTCTCATGGTTTTTTTCTTGAGTTATGCAACTTGAGCATATGAAACCTTGTCATTGATATTTATTTAAAATTGTGCTAAATACTTATCTTCTAGTGTATTAAATGTTGTGATAGACTGATTAGGAATATAATATACCATTTTTATTCATTGTCATTAAAATTGTGAGAGAAAAACATAATAAGGAGCCAATATTTGGACATGTAATCCAAACATGATACCTAATAAAAATATATGTGATTTTATAGGTTACACTTAATGTCATACAAAGTAAGCTTAGGTGCCACAAATATGAAGGGTAAAGAATTTATTGCTATATGTTGTAATAAACGTGTATGAAATAGTAAATGAGAATTTAGGGAAAAATATGGTATATTATCACATTGATAAATATGTAACACCTTATACTATATATAATTTATCTCTTATTAAAGGGATTGTACATATGAATAGGAAGGATGTGTACTAGCCATAAAAGGTTGTTCCACTAGTGATGGTTGGCTAGTTGTAGCCAATTGTTTTAGAGTTTGAGTTATCCCCATAGTATGTGTAATAGTATTAGTATATGTGGAGTTGAAAATTTGACCAAGTGAAGTGTTTATTATTTATAATATAGATTGAAAAATATGTGCATAATCATGGGGTTTTCCCAAAATCTTATCTCTAAAACTTTATAAGGCCTCATCTTTATTAATTATTAGATTTACATCATTAAGAGTGAGGGAGTGTGTCTTGAGTAATATCTTTTGTATCATCAAGATATTGGTTGTATTTATCATGTTCCAATGTATAATCATTAAATTACATATAATCATGATGTTAAGGATAAATGCTTGGATTTGTAATTGGTCCCTCATATATGGTATAGGCTCAAATAAAAGGAATATGCATATGATTAATATGGTTACCACTAAGCATAATACTTATTATTAAAGTAAGGGATATAAATTTTTGAGATGGAATATAATAATTAAAATTAAATATGGATGATATAACATCATACATGAAATATTAAAAGGCTAGCACAATAATAAAAATAGGAAAAATAAGGATACAAATCATAGGAGCATCTATGGCTAGGGTGTTTAAACTATTCATAGTAAGTTAGGTTCATAAAATGCTTTGACTTTTAAGGGTATTACTAAATGTAAAACCCAATTATTATAATGTTTTGGAATAATAAATCAAGAAATAAATATATAATAATTAAAACCTTTGATTTTTACAATGATTAATTTTTTTGATTATTCTATAAATAAAATATTATCTACAAGAGATGTACTTAGCTATTAATTGACCGATATGGATGAGTGACAAGCTAGAAACTCGTACAAAGATTATGAAAGGTGTCATGAATAGAGACTAAGAGTTAAAAACTATGCTATGTATGTGCATAGAGTTAGGGGACAATTCTATGAATATTTGAACTTATGTATACCCATTATGAAAATATTTCTTATACATTAAACTTATATTAGTAAATATAATAAATTAGGGTCACTTTACATCTTATAGAGTTGGTCTCAAAAGTAAACATCGTAAAATGTGGAGAATATTTTTTTAAAAATCCAATCTGGTCAATACTTAGGCATTATGAAGGTCTTAGTATTAAACTTATCAATTTCATAGCATAAATTTTTTAATTGATATCAATTTTTGGTAAACATATAGTCATTTGTTAGGTTTTTATGCCTTCTGAATTACTTTATTGAATTTACAGGAGTCTTGGGTTTGTCAAATTTGATGTTCTAAAACCATTCAATTTGAATGTAATCCAAAGTGATGTGATTGAGGTATTATAGCTCACATTGACATTATACACAAATAATATGACCATTTTGTATTAATTATACTTGCCCATCATACCTCATTCATCCCCAGTGACTTCCTACTCATCCCTCATGACCCATAATCACTCTCTCCTCATCTTCATTATCCTTAATAGCTCCCTCATTGACCTTACCTTTACTTCATCATATCTAATCACTCCCTCATTATCCCTAATTATTCCCTCATTGATCCTCACTATCCCTTATCATCACTAATAAATTATTCCTCATCCCTTATCATCCATAATCACTCCTTAATTGACCCTTACCATCCCTCACCATCTTTAATCACTCCCTCATCATATCTAATCACTCCATAATTAACTTTTATTATCCTTCATCATCCCTAATCACTCCTTAATCATCCCTAATCACTATTTCATTGTCCTTCATCATCCCTAATGACTCCCTTATCATAATTTATAATCACTCCCTCATCATGCCTAATCACTCTCTCATTGACCCTCAACACCCCTTATCATCCCTAATCACTAATCTCATATACCTAATCATCTCTAATAACTCCTTCCTCATGCCTTATCATCTCTAATCACTACCTCATTAACCCTGGCCATCCCTAATCACTCCCTCATCCTACATAATCACTATATAATTGAGCTAAAATTAAGGAGACATTATTATTACATATATGTGTATCAATTCACATATGAAAGAGATATTTTTGGTCATCATATGATAACAAAATATTTTGGAAATTTTTCAGCTGCAAAGATCTACACAATAATTATTGAAATAAGTTTACCTCTTTTGGGAGGATTCTTGGATTTAAATAATTTTGATTCTAGTCACATAGTTTTCATTCCATATGGTCTTGGTCATAATCTCATATAATTTTCCACTTTATTAACCACTTAATATTCTTATTTTACTCTCTTTAATATCTTAGGTGTTACATATATATATATATATATATATATATATATATATATATGTAAGTTTTGAATTAAATTTTTGATGATTGTAGCGAATGTTAATTCTTATTACATAGATTACTAATATGAATTATTTTTATGTATTTTATTTTAATTTTTATTATGTTTATTTTGAAATACATTTCTACTGTGCATAGTGTTTTGAACAACGTCTTGATTGATATATGTAAAATGTGTCTAAGCATTCCAAGACGTAAGAGACCAGATTGAAGAAATTCATATAGGTTATATGGATCAAAATTAATTCTAGGAATCTAATGCACTCAAGCTAGCCAAAATAACCACTTGGTAAAATATACAATTATTATGGCATTTCTTGCATGTTTAAGGTAAATGCTATAATTTTTATTATATCCTCCATCACGGGTTTATTCAACCATTATGTCCTTATGATCCTTTGTGAATTATTATTTTTACTATACCTCTTAGAGTTATTAAACTGTTATGTCATTTTCATCCTTTGGTAATTTAATTTTGTTATTCATCCCTTATTAGTTTCATCCATCCTTATCAACCTAACAATTAACTTAGTAATTTACTTTACATATTTTCTCTCTTGTGTTTTACCTTTATCATTACTTGTGTGAAGTCTATCATATGTGTAAATGATATGTCTATTAATATTAATACCCTTTTCATGTAATTCACCCATCATTGAATAACCTAGGTCCTCCTATACTTATCATGTGATTCAATGCACATTCACTTGTACATCCAATCCCATTTTTCCTATTCATTTATGATACAAAACATTTGATGTCATTATCAAATGTTAACACATCCTCATTGTTCATATTACACATTTTTATGGAATTATCACAATAATCATCTCTTCATTTCATTATGATGAGAGGTGTTATATAATGGGATATGGGGAAGGAGATAACTTGATGTCATGGTCACGTAAAGAAAAATGACTGACATCTATTTTTAAAAAATAATTTAAAAAATCATAAAATAAAATAAAATAAAAAGGTAACATAATATTTGAAAAATTATAAAATATTGAGTATATATATATATATATATATATATATATATATATATAGACATAATACTATAAGAATACAAAATAAAAAAATATAAATGCATCATAAAATAAATAGAGAGAAAAGAAGGAGAGCACAAACTATCTGGTATAAAATCCATTTTTATCATCATTATCAATTATTAAAGCATTACACATCTTTCAATTATTTCAAACATAATATTTATGTATATTTCGGTATATTTGTGCTTTGAAGATATCTAGATATAGAGTGAGGGAAAAAATATAGGGTATGGAAAAATGTAAATTTGATCTTTTCCCAACTTAATCAAATCACTTTTGGACTGTAATCATAGATGAATTCTGTCAAAATATTCCCATAAGGATTTTTTTTTTTGACTTTTTATGTTTTTTCATATCATGTCGATGCTTTTATGTGAGTGACAAGATTTATGCTTTTACAATTTGGTTTTATTAAATTTATTTTGATTATAATTTAATGTTACATAGAAGTTTGAATTCTCACATCATGCATAGAATAATTTATTTCTTTTTAAGATAAAGAGAAATGACAAATAATCTAGATTATAATATGTTTGCCACTTTAGGGGATCATGTTTTTCAATCTTTAATGTTAAAAAATTCCATCGTATCTATTTAAAAAATTAAAAATACTAATAATTATTTCAATTCTAAAATTATTAAAATTTTCTCTTTAATCACCAAATTTTTTAGATTGAAATTATTATAAAGTTAATAAAATTTTATCTTTAAATCAAAATTATTATAATTAAATTTATTTAAATTTTAAAATTATTAAAATTTTATTTTTAATCATCATATTTTTTAGATAAAACCTATTATAATTAAATTTAGTGAAAAGTTATTTCAAAAATAATTAAGAAATATTTTGTTGAAGTTAGAAATAAAAATATATATATTAATTAATCATTTTAATATTGATAGTTATTATTGAAATATTTCCACACGAGAAAATATCTCTTAACATTATATAATTTAAAATATAAATAAAGATATAGATATTTATATAGTTTTGAGTTATTCAATTAAAAATAAAAAAATAAAATATATACAATAATTTATATAATTTTAAGTTATTCAATAATGTATATATCTTTTATTGATACCTTACAATATTTTCTTAGGTTCTGAATTTATATAACTCAAATATGTATTGTATTCATGAAATATAATATATTTTCAAGTTTTATTGGTAGAAAACAAATATAAATGTACACAATTATTGAAAAGCTACATTTCTATGCATTTTAAAAATAAGATCATACAAAATTCATTATCTATTTATTATTTTCATATATTTAATATTAAAATTAAATAAAATATTTATTAACAAAGTAAAGATATAATTAAAATTCAATTTTTATAACAATATATATTTAATAGTTAGATTTTTTTATTTTTCTTTGTTAAAAAGTGCTAACTAATTATTTAAGAAATACAACAATAAAAATAATCCTATAAATGGTTATTAAAATTTTACATTTATTTAAATTATGTTAAAGAATCCACCAATAAAAAAATTATATTATTTTATATGAATGATGGCCTAGCTACATTGAATATAACTTGAGGGACTCGCAATACATTACCTAATTCATAAGAAATTTATACTAGCATACTTATCTTATGTAAAATACATTGAGATATATCATTTTTCAGATACCTATCTTATTTTAGATTTGTGACATAAGTGGAATAGGCACCTTGAGAATGATATCTTTTGATGTATTTTATATAGATTTATCTAAGATACATATGGTAGTATATTTCACATGAAACATACTTAAGTTAGAGATAATGTTGTACTAGTTTTTAAATTATAGGTTTACGAGTCTCTATACATATTCATTTTTAGGTTATAATATTTAAAATACAAGTACAATATATCTTGTGTTAGTCATCATAAAAACCCATTAAATGGCCTTCAATATCCATATGGGGGATGAATACACACACACACACACACACACACACACACACACACACACACACACACACACACACACACACACACACACACACGCGCGCGCGCACACACACACACACACACACACATAGATATACATATATACATAATATGTATGTATGTATGTATGTATGTATGTATGTAAACCCTAATATATCATAGAAAAAATAAAAAATTGTACTACCAAAAATAAATATATACTTTAATACATTATTAAATAATTGACACACCCATATCCTAGTTGAATCTAAAACTCTATAGTTTTAATCAAAGTATAGTTATAGGTATATTTGAGTATAACAAGATAGTAAACTAGGAAAAGAATAAACATATCTATAATTAGTGTCTCTTTCATTTTCAAAAAATTAACCAATACTCATCACCGAATGTTGGATCCATTAGGGTCCTGAGGAATAATTAACTCATCATTGTAATGTAAACACCTTTAAATTTATATACATATCCTTTATTATATAATCTATATACTTCACTATTTAGCCTAAGCTTTAAAATTTTTACGCAAGGTGCCTAAGCCATTTATGTAGAAAAAAATATTAGTCTTACCCACTTGATTATAGTATCTTATCTTTATTGAGCACCTTCACATCACCCTTTTGGTGTATGGGTTATTTATTTTAACATATCTCACTCTCAACATCCCCCTGATGGATATTTTTATCTAGTCAACCACATCTCTCTTATTTATTTCCATTTTTATATCTCATTACATTATATTTGACTCATATGTGATACCTTTAGATAAATTAAATATTAGTTTAATTTTATAATACCTTCATGAATCCACTAGTTCTTCCAAATAAACTATCCTTTTTGTTTATAACTTTTAAATTTGAGTTTTATTTCCATGGTAAGGCCTTATGTAATCAACCATGCCATCGTAAACAATGCTCATCAAATTTATATCCACATCATCATTTTGTATTAATTTTTTCATTATATGGTCATGTTTTCTGGTGATACATCCTTGCATTAACATTTATTTCATTCTTACTCTTTTTTACTTCATTTTTGACACATCTTTTATTTTCTTATATTATTTTATCTACTCACCTTAGATGTTTTAAAATCCTTTTTTTGTATACATATTTTATTTTACTTAAATACATTTTTACACTTAAATTTGATTCATTTTACACATCTTTTTTTATGACTTGTATTCTTTTATCAACTTACATTTGATATTTTACAAGTGTTTCACTCTTACATATCCTTTGTTTGTCATGATTTTCTTATCTACTTTAACGTGAATGCAAATAATTTATGATATTAACTAAATATCCTCAAAATGTGATAAATAATTACTTAAATGTAAATTTAGTGCTAAGTTACCTCCTAAGTGGTATATTGCCACATACAATATGATTTTAATGTATATTAAGATTATCATAGAGTTCTCAAAAAATTTAAAAACGTTTGAATTACTTTGAAACAAAAGGACAAAATAATTTATTTTGAGTGAATTAGTCACATATTAAAATCAACACTTGAAAATATTTACCAACCCTATTCCAAATCATGCCAATCAATCTAAATATAAATTAAATGTTAATATGATATCTCAAAAGCAACCATATCAATATTATAAGACTCATATAATTTATATATTTGAAGTTTTGTTTAATGGTATGCATTTAAAGTTCCTCTTCTAATTATATCATAATGACATTAAATAGTATGATTATAATAATGAACCACTCTTACATCAAGTTTTCATAGATATACATTCAAGGATAAAAAGAATAGAATTGTGATTGGTAATGGTTAAAGTATAAATGTGTGCATGATCAAATATATTATTAATCTTGATACACTCAAATGAATCTAGTTGTTACAACCATTATTATTAAAGGATATAATGACATAGCCAATAAAATAGTTGGAGAGATTAACTTTATTATCACAATGGGTAGTAAGACCATTTTATTTTGGCTTTATGTATAAATAGACAATGACACATATGAAATATATTTTAAAGAATGTTGTATTAATAAAATGAAATTAATTATGTCAGCACTAAATGAGTCCTTAAAACTCACCCATGATAATAAATTGATCATTATTGAATCCACTACCTATGAACCTTTAACATAAGTTCAAAATAAGGTGTTACCTAAAGATCTACCAAATAAGCTATTCACATAACTTTGTAAAAGTGCACCCAAAATTCAAGTAGCTATTTATCCATATACCAAAATAATATTATTAGAACTGATTAAACCCATTCAAGATTTAAAACTTACAAAATATCCAATCATTTTCCATGATATTCAAATAACTAAGAAGTTCTACTTTACAAGAAGATAGAAAAGTTAACATAATTACTATTGCATATGCCTAATTTTGGTAAAAATCATGTATTTGGATTGTATTTTTATGATTTATTATATTTAGTATATATTATTACTCTATAATCTTATTGATATGATTTATATTTGAAATGGACTATTCATATTCTTGCATAATCCATATTTTCTCATGAACATCTTTAAATCTATTATTTTTCTATCTCAAATTCCATCTAGTTATCTTGCAATTCATTTTGGTCTCTATTTCATGGGTCCTCTTTCTTGAATTTTTATATAATAGTCTAAAAGTGGTATTGACCTATTCAATATTAATTTATAAGGATTAGAGATTATGAGGGATTATGATGGGGTGATTATGGATGATTCATCATGATGAAGGTCAATGGAGAAGTGACTAAGGATAGTGAAGGTCAATTAGGGATCGATTAAGGACAAAGATGAGTGATGATAAAGTGATTAGGGGTGATAATGGATGAGTAATAAGTGATAAGGGATTAGGGAGAGACAATGAGGAAATCAAATTAACACAAATTGGTCATTTTATGTGTGCAAGTCATCAAGGTGACCCATGCTACCATAATCACACCACTTGGGATCATATTCAAAGTGAGTGGTTTGTAAACATCAATTTTCAGAAACCTAGTACTCTTATAAATGCCAAAAAGAAATTTAAAGTTATAAAGTCCTAAAAATTGACCATATGTTCACCAAATATAGAGATTAATTTCCCAAGTTATGCCTTGAAATACATAGGTTCAATACTAAGACCCTAAAAATGCCTAATTACTAACCAAATTAGATTTTGAAAAACTATTTTCCACATTGTAAGTCATGTAGGTGTGAGACATACTCTATTAGATCTAGGGTGACCCTAATTTATTATATTTACTATAACAAATTTAATCATAAGTAATATAAATGTAATAATATAAATGTAAACTTATACTTAACAATTATTTTAGTAAAT
>JARHVA010006399.1:487500-517500 GCA_037957365.1 Torreya grandis
CAACATGCTCACACACATGATGTGAAGTGCATCTAGCGTCTCCTTTACACACTAACCTCTTCTCTCTCTTTCCCAAGTTTTAATTCAAGATCAAGTAGTAGGATCTTTTAAGAGTTTTGAAGCTTAAAATAGGCACATAATAAGCTCCATGAGGTCCTAGACCATAAAATGTTAGTTATAAGGTAACACAAGCACTATGAATAGAATTTAAAATTATTTTAGCCTCAGGATAACAATGTCAAAATAGGACTATAGTGTAGGATAATAGGGTGTCTTATTTTTTCTACTCTTGTCTAATCAAGAAATAAAGTCTAGAGATCTATTTTAGACTATTTCACAGTCTTGCTCCTCAATTATTAGACCTTGTCTCAGTCAAGATCAACTTAAATAAGCTAAGTTATAATTTCTTTCACTTCCAACTATATTTATAAAAGAAAAAATAAAATCTATTTACATAAATTAGTAGGTTAATTATGACATATTTATTTAATAATTTACATTGCTCATCCCCTTTATTATTTAGGAATATAACTCCATTATTTTAAAAATAATAAAACAACATTCAAATAATTTTCAAATATGTTTTTTCTATTTGATCATGTTATACCCATACTGAGAAATCACAATTGATAACTTTGAAGATTGTAATTATTTGAAGGAAAATACTCATTCATAAATTTCCCTAGATCAAGAAACTACTCTAATACCAGATGAAATGACTTTTTAAAAAAATAGAATAATATATTATAGTAAATTTTAGACATGTGTTAAGCCCTCTTAGAATTATTTCTAATTAAATGCACTACAAGAATACATAACTAAAATATAAAGAGGAAACCTAAGGTAATTCACTAGAGGTAAACACAAACAAAAGGTTGTATGTGTATGTTTTTATAATATAAGTAGTATGATAATTGGGACATATCAATATATGTATATAATGATAAGTCCCAAGTTACATAAGTGGCACTTGTACTTTCTTATAATATCATTTCTGGGTCCTTAACCATAGATAAATATATCACTATACTCAAAGGATTTCAGTCCCACTCGAGGATGGTTAAGTGAAAGGATTAATTTAACTAGGAAGGATAAATTTGTATTTCTTAAGTTAGAATTTAGGTTAATCATATGTTTAGATCAAAGATATATGTTATATAAATTAAACAAGCACTAAAATTATCAAGCAAAATCAACTCAACACTTACGGATTTTGATTTAATCATGCAACTAATTATTTTAAAGCATAAGATAAATCAGAATAAGTACAAAAATTCTTAGTTTTGATGACCAAGTTATAACACCCTTCAACCTTTAAGGTCATTTCACTATTCATACACCATTTATATGAACCATAGATGTTTATCTCAATTTATGATGTAGTTTTAACTCAATATTGCTTGTCCATAATATATGTAGCTATTTAGATTGGCATATACAATGTGATAATAAAAGAGTTTAAAGAATTTAAATAAATAAAATTGAACTATTTATTTAAAATAAAAACTTATTCATCCATTTATAATTTTAATTAGGTAACTAATTAAGAAAAAAATACTTCATTCCATATTCCTTAAATAAATACTTAAAGGTATCATTGTGTTAAGAATTAATTTATTATTCAACTAAACAACAAGAAAATAATAAGCATATAGTAGTAATAGTCAAGTATGGTATCCCACATCATAAGCAATGAATTTTATCCATGTTTCAAGATGAGTTGAATCCACATAAAAGGTTCACCTTAAAGAACTCTTACAAAGTTCTCTGTTGGATAGCCAAGGCAACAAGATAAGATAGTTCAATCATCATGACGGGTGGAAAAACATATCTCTAAATAATAAATGACACATCAATTCTCTAACTTAAGTCTTATTGAAATGATTGAAGTTATATAATAGCTTATTTATCATTCTTGGTTTCATTCATTTATCTATTCATGTAAATAATCTATGTACAATATTATACATGATCATTTTTAAATTAGAAGACCTAATTAAATATTAATTCCTTAATCAAATAGTAAAAATATTTATTTATTAATATTAGGTTTCAGAATTCAACCTAGATAACTTAAGAAGTAATATTTTATAATTGTAAATAGAATACATACATTGCAAGCAAAGAAAAATGTCTGAAGTGTATGATTGAAAAAAGTATTGAGTTTATTTTTCTTACAGTCCAACTATCAAGTATATGTATTTATAAAAGGATTAATAGGCCCATATTCATCTATATACTTATGTCGAAGATAACCAAATACTAACTCAGGTAATGCAAGTTACTACGTAACTTCTATTTGAGTTCCCATAAAATTTATTCATTTTCAATTAAATAGACTACATAATTAATGAAACAATGTAAAACACACACACACAGACACACACACACACATGTTTCCATAAGGTGGAAAACAAATATTGAATTCTTTGATAACATAATTCATTTTTCATTTATTTCTTCTATTTAGAACAAATTTATTGAATTATATCTAATGTGAAAACATCTATGTAAATTCCAAGTGAATATTCATGAATTAATTCAATTGACATCTAGGATTTGGAGGGAAAGGAATATTCTTAAAGATTTACTTTTCTATCAATTAATCAAACTATGATGAAATCAATCTCATAAGAGAACATCAGAGCACTTAAAGATTAGTATAAAAATGAACAAGCATATAGGAGTTGATTGCATTACACAACTAAATTCAACTTATGGATAATTAAATCAATGTAGGATTAGTATGACATTTATAAACTAGTGGTATGCCCTGTCAATTCCAGATTGTTATAATCATATAGGATAAAGGATCAGTTCAATCATTAAATAATATAAATTACCTATATAATAGCTTCAACCAATAATTAATTTACCTCTTCAATATTCTATTTTCAATCTACTCATTACATTTGTTAGCAGCCAACAAGATCACTATAATTATCAAATTAAAAATTATAATTGAAGCTATCTAAAAATGTTAATAATTAATCAAATAAATAAGTACATTTGTTACCATCTTTCATATGAATTCATAAAATCACAGAGTCAAAGAAGATCTAGATGAACCCACCCAACCAGCCCTATGAGCACAACCATTAGTGGCCCTCACCACCCCAACCATCAACATGATGGTAGTTGTGGTAATCAGGAACATGAGATAAATTTTGAGGACATCAATTTATGAATTAAAAACATATCAAATAAAATAAATAAATGCAACACACTCAAATAATTCCAAGATGAGATGAAAATAGTTAAAGCACCCAAGTATAGATCAAGAGTGAGGATGGTTAACTTAGGACATTGAATGATATAGAATGGAATAATTCTAATCTATTATATATCTTTAAAAATTATCTTACTTATAACCTCATCAAATATCATGACTAACCTTAACCATCCAAACCCATAATATGTTCTTTTAAATATTTAGGTCTAGTCTAGGAATGAAATCCATGCATTTCTACAAGTAACGCAACTAGAATGAAACTAAGTTAAATAATGACATAACCATAATATAGTTTAATTAATAACTACTAATTTAACATAGAAGCATGAAAATAGTCATGCCTCCATATGTCACAAGTCAATTATGATCCAAAAAGTCAAAATATCAATCAAAATATAATGATAATAGAATCATATTATTTTTATAATTCATAAGCATCATTATATAATCATAGTAAAATACTAAAGTTTAAATATTGATATAGTCAATAAAATTTCATGGAAATGATTACAAAATGAACATCATTAAATTGAGCTAATAATAAGCATAATTTAAATAATTAAAACCCAATAAAAGTCAAGCCTTGATTAAACTAAACACCAAGGTCAAGATGGTGAACATATAAAATCTAAGTGAATAACCTAATTATAATCAGGAATGCAGTTACATATATGCTTCATAAATCCACTAGAGACATACACACACACACAAATATATATGATTGATAAAATAATAATTATGTACAAAGAAGAACATAATCAACCCATTAAAAAAATGACATAGCTGCAAGAGATTCAATTAGGCAGAGACCAAGAGGATTATAGATTGAGTTAGTAGAAAAACCAAAGTTCAAGTCTAAAAATATTAGGTTGACGCAACACCAATGTAGCTTCAATGTCCAAGTTCAAAACTATTAACAACACAGCTAAATAAATGAAAATATGATGAGATAACCAAAACCTATGAAACTACCAACACTTAACGTTCATAATTTTTAGAATATCATAAACCAAATAAAAATTATTTTCCCTTGATGAAAATTGAGTTACTACACATAATGGACATACCCAAACAAGATATTAGCCACTTAGAGAATAACCATGACTTTATCATAAAATAACATAGTCAAAAATTAAACGAGTGCGGGTATCATTATTAATGACCATAAACATTTTAACATTAGACATAGTCATTATAAATGAACAGAGTCATTATAAAATAAAACTAGATAATAAAAATGTTAATTTAATGCATTACCTTTGTATAGAAAACAAAACTTTACTTAGACAATCATGGTTACCACTTTAAAAACAACACAATCATCAAAATGAACATAATCATTATATCTAAAAACATAGATCTTGTCAACCTTTATAGAATTTAGCTATTATAAATAAAATATAGTCATATTTTACAACATACAAGTAACACACAAAATGTTTTCCACCTATATGCATGAGAACACATTCTAGAAAATAATAAAATAATTGCATGTAGATAGGGATTGAAACCAAGTAGTATATATATTGTGTATACATTTATTGCAAATTTATATGTAATAAAATCTATCAATATATGGACATAAGGGGTTTGTGCATGTACCTAGAATTTTTAAGACTCCCAACTGCATAAGCAACATCTAAATGCTTCAATTTATTTTGAAACAGTTAACCAAAATCAAACCAAAAAAATTGACATACATGAAAATGTAGAAACTCCTAAAAGCTCAAAAGATAAGAACCTATATTTATTTTATAAGTAATGTAGTATAATTTCCAAATTGTCAAGCTCACCATTAAAACCAATCGAGCTTTCTTACTATTTACACCCAAAAAATTTCATCTTCCTAAGACTTCTACCCACCATCTGCATTTTCGATTCTTTTTGTTTACACTCACCATAACCCAATCACTTCATATTCAATTCTAATAAGAAAGAGAAACAACTCTAGATCTCAAATCAATCATCACCAAAAACAACATTAATGGTGAATGTGGAAGATTTAGTGATTAAGGAACCTACCATCAATATAAAAGAAGATTAGTGCTAGGAAAAAGGATTAAACATAAACCAATTAACCAACATTGAAACCTTCATTAAAATGCCACCAGACTTATTAAATGAGGTTAATGTATTCCCTCATAAGCTATCAACTTAAGTTGATATAATATACTAAAATAGAATCAACAAATAAAGTCAAGTTTAAGTCAAACCATGACTATTTAGTCATTAAAACAAGATGCCATCACCTTAGTAAATAGAGTTAGGTCAAAGGGGTAGATAAGAACGAAGGATGCTAAGGGTTCTCAAAGGGAGTGTTATGTCTAAGTGGGTTTTGTTAGGTTTAGGTACATAACTGAATAGGTCACTAAGATTAATGAATAAACATGAAAGATTTGAAGACCTATGAGAATAAATAATGGAGTTATACATACAAAAAATGTTATGGTTGAAACATTTAATGAAATATAATGAAAAATAATAATAAATAATGACTCATAAATGTATCAACAAAGTAAAAAAGTAATCACCATCACAAGGACCACATCTGACAAATATAATGATCAAATCAATGTGTTTGAAGGATAATCAAACAAGTATACCTATCATACATGCTGACGTGCTAAGAATTCATTAGTTCTAACCTCCATCCCCTGCCTAGCTCATAGACAAAACCTACAACCAAAAAAAATGGCATCAATTGTATTATGTTATTAATCGGTATTCAATATAGATTTATAAAATCATCCCCAGAAATAATAAACCCATAGAATAATTATTCATAAAATTAACTACGTGAATAACATTGTTGCAACTAGTACCATAGATAATTCAGCTATACAACAACTCATAACTAGTCTAATAATCATAATGTCAATGCCATAATAGCATAATATATAATTAAAATATAAGATTGTAACAAAGTAAAATTAAGGTGAGTAGAAAAAGCAGATATGGTGATGACTATACTCAGGCTATTCACGAGGTGCATCAATAAGTCAAGAAAACACTTCAAGAGAGTGTTATAAAATACAATCAACATATTGATTTGTGTGATAAAGAGGTGAATTTTGAAGTAGGGAACTTTGTTTTAACACATTTATTCAAGGATAGGTTTACAAAAAGTGAATATAATAGGATAAAGTGTAAAAATATTACACCATGTAGGATTTTGAGGAAGTTTTCAGCTAATGCATATGAAATAGAGTTGCCAAATCGATTAGACATCTCACGTAAGCCATAACATGGACATTTCAACTAAATATTGGAAGGAGTAGATGCCACAAGAAACTAAGGAAGAAATGGAAGCTAATTTAGACATTCTAATTTACACAAAGGCATAAGGTCCTGAGTACTAGGAGTACCTGGTCAATTGGAAAGGTAGAGAAGATGAAGATGAAACTAGGATGAATGCATCTAAGGTTGCCAAGTATGGAAAATATGTAGAGCATCTCACCAATAATTTCTGAGCAAGAGCTCATGGTATTTTTAATCTATTGTGGGTGTTTCATGTAGGAGCATCTATGGCAGACATGCTATTGTGTGTCATAAAAAAATAAAGTGTTTTGATTACTTGCTGTCTTTCTTTGGTAAGGTTTGGTTGTGTTTCTATTTGTTCTTATTTTTGTGTGGCTTGTTCATGTTATTGCTCTCGGGTTGATAATATTTTCCTGCATAATTAAGTCAAACTATCTAAATTTTTGTATTTGGTCTTCTAATAAACAAAGAGCTTTGCCTTTGTTATTGATTATCTCATCACCAAAATGGTCTTGGAATGCTTCCTTAATACCCAATAATTGTAAATATACTTATATTGTTTATTATGCCTTGCATTAAATGTTTTTCCTCAAAATGATTGTTCTTTGTAGTTGTTGTTGGCAGACTTGGTCAATTGACAACCTGAAGCATCATGACTTTTAAATCAGCTTTCAACTGGCCAATTGGGTCTCGAATAATCATGTGTGCTTCTATAGTTGTAATCATACCTTTTGAAGTTTGAATAGGGCTTTCAATAAAATGAAGAGCTCTACCTTCGCTTATTGGCTATCTTATTCACTGTTTTCGTCTTGAAGTTGTTTGTGCTTTGCTTGTGGGTAATCCATAATACTACTCTATGTTTGGAGATCTATTTGATCCTCGAAGGTATTCGCTCAAATTATGCTTTGTCTACGGATTCCATAAACCCGCATGGGTTTCCTTATTGTCTTTGTTATGGTCAGGGGATCTTCCAGCGGTGATCGACATTTGGATTCCAGTTTAGTCTTGAAGTCTTGGCTAGTTGTTCTTCTATGTTATGAGGATTAATACTCTCGGCTTCTTCTGTGCCTTGCTTGATGGGGTTTCCAAATATTACTTGGTGTATGAAGACCAATTTGGTCTTATTAAGCATTCATTCGGACTTCTCTTGGAATTGCAAGTGCCTTCTATGAAATGCGAATCCCTTCTATGATTCGTTTGGTTTGACATCACTATGCTTCTCAAAATTCTATTCCTGGTTTGTCTTTGATTAAGACAAGCCTTCATGTCTTGCTAATCGATACAGCAGTCCCAAAATAGGCCTTCGCATTTTACTGTTTGTATCTTAGCATGGCCAAGCCGTCTGGCTCATTTCAAACTCGCGTTGACAACTCGGAGGAGCCCGACAGGGCCTGTGTTGACTCAAAGTTATTCGTTTAAGCCGCACAGAGTCTCTAAATGACAAAAATCACTCATTAAACTTTGTTTGCTCTGTTAAAGCCTCATCTACCCTCTTGTAGAAGAAAAACAAATGATTCTTGGAATTTTCTTGAAACTGTTTGATTCTGTAATGCCCTGGAAGATAGAAAGACGCAAAGGAAAGCTGAGATTCATACCATCCGTGACATATGGAGAAAATTGGCTCTTGTTTCAGCATTAATTATTCTAGAGCTGAAAAATGGTGAATTTTGAGCATTGTACTTTATGTTTTCCTCTTCCGTTGTAATCGATTAAGCTTGTGTTACCGAAGTTGTTGCTCAAAACTGGTCATTTGGAACTATCTCTATTTTCTAGTGAACATTAATCAGAGTGGATTCGTGTGTTGAATCATTCGATGATTTACGCTCAGGTTCTCATTTACTTTCGCGTTTGTCCCAACCTTGCAACGTAGTTAGAATGGTTGTCTTTTATGCGGAAACGTGGATTGTGTGTGCATCACTACCCAACACATTTGAGTAAATATTTAAAGTATCCCTCTTGTTTATAATGTCATCTCAACATAGTTGAGTGCTATTACTTGAAATTATATGAATGAGGTTCAACTTCAGTGTCGATAGATTGAAATAAGTCTATTGTAAATGGTTTGAAATATAAAAGATGCAGAATATGAACAATATATTCCATGAAGATGCTTGATATAGAGGATTTAAAAATTAATTAATTTTTCCATATGGTTAAGATATGTTAAGGGGTAAAGCAAATAATGGGAATGGATATAAAGTACATGTGATCAATTAATAGGAAATATTGATTATGAGTACAATATTTTCTATTTTTTTCTTGATATAGATGTATGTACCATCTTGCAGTCCTACATATCAATTTAGAGAGAGAGGACATGAAATCTAAATGTCTTGTAATGATCCTACTCTTGATAATGAATTAAAAGTTATACCTTGGTATTCAATATTATCAATGTTAACACTTTCATTTTACAATGTTAGTCCCCACAATTTATTTATTTTATGATTCCAAGCCATTTTCAATGGAACTTTTTCAAGTTTTTCTCTAGTTACGGGAGGGATTGAAATATTTTGAATATTTTATGGATCACGTGTTGGGCCTGTACGTTATTTCATGTGAACAAACATAAACATTGGTAGCTCAAGTAGTTTGATACTAGATCTATAAATTATAACATACATTTCTACAAGATCGCCATTGACCAAGCCAAACTCAATCCAAAAATTTGATGTAATAATAATTTGGTGTCCTTTTATTAATTTTTTTTTCATAATTTTTTTCAATATATTTGATCATCATCTGGATCTTTATATTTTATTTTCTTCATGTGTTCTTGTTTTCTCCATCCAATCATCATACTTGATTCAATTTTAACATTTCCTTGTTAGGATTAAGATAAACTTACCTTTCAACTAGTGCTAAATTTAACCCAGACACATTAGGAGGTCTGGGTCTTCTCCTAGCTTAAAAATTATAAAATAAGGTGAATCTCACTAAGAAAATAAAAATGACCCAACTAAAAGAAGCAAAAATAATGAAAAGAGAAATAACCACTTTTGACTAGTGCAAGAACTAGCGAATTTTAGCTAGAATGGAAACCATCTTGGACTAATGGAGAAAGAGACCCATGTCTCAAAAATAACCATACAGATCTCTATGACCAATAAACTAATTTTGGTTGGATTAGGAACCAACCTAGACATAGAATGAGGTATAGTTCTCTAAAATCAAAAGAAGAGAGAGAAGCCCTGTGTGGTCCTCTACAAGACTTGAATCCAACAAGCTAGATTAGGGGTCCCCAAAGGACCCAATCCCAACAGAAGTAACCAGACAAAGATACTTCAAAAATATCTCTCATTAGGGATAAAGAGAGACTTCAGGGTCTCTTAAGGTTCCAAATCTAGAAAGGCTAAAAACCAAATTTAGTATGATCAAAGGGGTACCTAGAATAACCCAAATCAATATCTAGATAGCTCTATATCCTAAGCAGGGTCAAATAAGAACAACTATATTAAGAATAAAGGGAGGCCTAGGTCTCCTAAAAGATATCTAATAGGATTTTAAAGGACACATAGGAGTAGATATAACAGTGGAACTAAGCACACCTAAAGTATTTTAACCATATTATGAATCTTGGTTACCAAAATAGGCAATCTAAACAACCCATGGGTATTGAACATAAATGAACATTAGAAGAAACTGAAGACACACACATAATCCCTCCTTACCATTTTCACTAAATGCTTCTTGCTTAAAATCTCCTTAAAAGGGCAAAAAGACCTAAAAGAATCCCAAATGCCAAGCATCTATCTTGACCCAAAAGTATAAGAAATAACTACACTTAAAGAATTCTTGAAGAAGAGAAAATTAGGATTAGTTAGCACTTTCAATTTACTCCATAACTCGTAGGAACAACCCCATCCATAAGTTATTGAAGTATCAAATCACACAAGAGAAACAAAAGAACCACCCAAGCAAAATATCAAAACTAACTCATCCAAATAATGAAGATAGCCAGAAGGGACCCCCATAGGAAATGGCACTATTAATGATCTGAGAGCAAGGTGAAAATTGAGAGTTTATTGATACCCTAATAGATCCATTCATAGCCACCTGATGTGGCACCACCTCTCTAAATAATTGAAATTTATCCAAAGAAGACCTTTTTATAGGTTGAATCAAAATTATTTTTTGCATATAAGTGAGTTGATTAAAAAAAAGAGAGTTTTTTCAAAGATGAAAAATAATGATCAATTTTAAACATTCATAAAATTCACTCTTCAAATTCTGGTCGAACACTCTATTTAGTCAATACTATACTTTAGAATGTTTCCTAGCATGGATTAGAACCTTTTCTAAAAATAAAAATTGTAATAAATATAACAAATATGTTAAAAATTATACAAAGGATTCACCCATATAATATTCCCACAGAATTTATTATACCACATATCATATGGAGTTTACCAAAAAAAACTAATGATAATAATAGATCTTGAATAAAATTAATCCTTTGTGTACTATGTAGAATCTTTTCACAAACATTGACTAATATGTTTCAGTAGCTTCTGTCATGTGAAACTCATTTTATAAATCATAATGTATTACATATATTAGATAAACTATTGTAAAAATATAATTTCTTTTCATTCTAATGTTGTATTTATGTTATAGGTATGTGAAGGCATGGATAAATTATCTAATTATTAATATAAAAAGTTACAATCCCTTTTGGTGAAAGAAATAGAAATTGAAAATTATTTATTTTACTTAAAAATTAAATAAAAATATTATTTTATTCATGGTGTGATTTTGTAAAACCATATTCAATGAAGGCATTGTGGCATGTTAATTGCAGTGATTCAAAATAATATTAAAAATATTTTTATTTTGCAAATAATGTATTCAAAATGGATTCATTGGTAAAATGTGATTCATAAATTTACCATCTTTCTCATTATAAAGATGTAATTTTGATGAAAAAATAAATTATTCAAGTTATTCAAAGTTACAATGAATAACTTCATCATCTAAAACTTCATAATTTGAAATAACTCATTTTCATAAATCATATGAAGAATGTGCCATGGGTAATAGGATGTTGGCATGCATCCCCAATTTGTAACAACTTGTTTAGTAGAGTAACCAATATTTGTAATAATGTTACAATTTTTTTTGCAAAAAGTAAGTTCCATTCTACAAAATAAATTAGAGGGAAAATAATTTAATGTAGGAGATACAACAAATTTTGGCAATACATGAATAATATTTGGCACATCTTATTATTTTCAGTTTTCACTATGATGATTTTTGTCACATGACCAATTTATCATAGTTTTAATAAGTGATAATGGATCTAATGAGGAATTCATATTATTTTATGAATCATTTAATATTTAAGTATAATTAAAATCAAAATTAGTATGGAAAATGTATCATAGTATTTTTTTCCATTATTTATTGAGATAAATGATCAACTACACTAAACAAGTGGGATTTTTAGTAAAATATGGAAAAATTATTATGCATTGATGTAATGATCAACAATATTTTCAATAATTTTTTCTTCAAGGAATTTTAATATGGTTCATATGAGATTTCACTTTCAGATATTATATTTAGCATATGGCAATAGCTTTTATATCGATTGTCTAGTTTTAATGAATAATTTTGTAATATATTTCAATATAACTTCATAATAAATAATAGGATAACAATTAACATTTTGTCTTCAAATGGAAAGAATGACTATATTGGGAGAATTTAATATTTTTTTATTAAGAGAAGGATTACATTTTTTGGATATGTTATTTTAATTAAATTAAAAAAAAATCTTGATGTAATTCCCAATGAGCTTTGTACTTAATGTTAAAAATGGTTCCTTTTTTCATCAACCTTTTTTATTATATGCACTTAGTATTCCTTTCATGATGATTAAAATGCTCTGGATAATAAAAAAAGGATATATTGAAAGTATGTTTATTGTATTCAATAAACATGGATCATCAAAAATATTATTATCAACCATTGGATTTATATCAAAGTTATCTCCTGGATTGCAAGATAATATATATTTTTGCAAGCAAGTATTTATATTAATAACCATTTTTAATCTCACATATCTAATGTATCAATTTGAGATGCATATGTTAGCATGATAAATCCATAAATATGCATGAATATGAGTAGAGCCTCTATGTTTCTGTTAATATATGAAAATAATATATTTGTATGAGGTTGAATAGAAAAATCTATTTTTAGAAAATAAAAATAATTTTTTTTATTGCCTTACTATATTAATGGTCATGTGTTTCTAATAAATTTATAATATTATTTTCATCAAATATTATAAAAATATGATGCATTTAAGAGGATGTAATATGTGTATTCGAGATAACATTTTTATTTTCCTATAATAAGCTTGTGATGGTTTTTCAAAGGCTTTAGATGGCATTGCACTATGCATATTTGGCCATTTAGTGGAATCAGAACTCAATGTGAATAAATAAAGTAGGAGAACCACATTTATACATCATGTCAACTATTTAAATATGGATTTATATCTAATAAGATTTTGTTTCTTAAAAAATATAATGAAATCACACCAATTATTCAACAAGTTAATCATCATGCATTGCATGGATTCATTATCTAATATATGTAAAATGAGTTGTAAAATTGTCCTCGATATATTTAAATAGAAATGACACTTTTTTCATGGGTATGATGAAGGGGGAAATACATCAATATTGGTTGAATAACAAATTTATTATTTTAATAACATATTAGATGAAGTGTATATTCTACATTCATGTACTTAATCTTTTTTTAAGTTAGTTACTCTAAACATACCTTCTATTTTATGGATCGAAGTAGAAAATTCCATTATATATATATATATATATATATATATATATATATATATATATATATCCGTGTTTGTGTGTGTGTGTGTGTGTGTGTGTGTGTATGTATATTCATTTTGATAGCATTCATCAATGCTAATACATCTATATTTGAGCATAAAAATGACATTAGCCAAGTGAACATTCACTAAGACTAGTGCATCATAATATAAAATGGGATAATTTTATTATCATAGTGATTATATCTAATTAATCATATTTTTGTAGAATAATTTTTATAACAGAACTAGGGTCATGAGCAAAGAGAATAGTTTGTCACCTATATTTATATTTCCCTTTAAAAATAATTTACACTAAAATAATGAATTAAAACTTGCTATAATAATATACTAGACATACATTACCACTTTCATAATTATATGTTTATTTCCAAGATTTATATTGTTGCATTTTGATAAATGATGACGTTTTTAATTTTCTAAACATATATAAAAAATGAATACTTCATTGGATATTTGAGTTTTCATTTATGGGTAATTCTCCATTCACAAAGAGCAAGTTTGAGTGGATGATAACTCATCCACTATATGGATAGATCACCTATGTGTCTCAATAACACTTGAATAATATGTACTATAAATAATTGGTTCATTTTATTTTATGTTAGTAATTGTAATTAGTATAAATATGTTATTTATTTAATATACAATATAAAACATTTGAAATGACTCTCCTATAGTATTTCCAAAAGAAAATTAATTTGTTTTTAAGGTTTCACTTTCTATTATTTTCAATATGTCATTTATATGGTTATAAGTAATAGGTTTGATATTATCTCAATAACCACATACATAATGATTTTATAATAATTATTGATTCACTTGAAATAAGTAAATTTAATTGGATACATGAACAATATTTTTTATTTTATGTTATTTTTCCATCTTGTGCTTATTGAAAAATGTTATTGTAGTTGGAATCAACACCATTATTTTTTCTATAAGATGGTTTTTATTCTTCAAATAATATTTTAGCATTTGTTTTTATTTTATAGAGTAAACATCTTAAAGTTTACTTTTTTTTTCATCAATATAATGTATATTAAATTTACATCAAATAAAGATAGTTTTTAGATGAAGGTAAAAATCAGGGTTTGAAAGGTCATGAAGCTTTATACAAGGAAAAAATATAAATAATTAAGCTCACAAAAATTAAATATTCCATAGGAAAAAGGAACATCAAAACAAATAAACAAAAACTAATTTTCATAAGAACCAAATAAAAAATGGTAGAAAAACAAAAAATAGCTAGCCAAAAATGTTCTTCTTTCAGTTCACTCTACATCAAGATTTAACAAAAATTTTGTATTATGCCCATAATGGCCATATAAGGGTATGAAATTTTAAACAATTCCTTTTCTAGTATTCCTTTTCACAATAAAGTCTAGTATTTATTGACATATATAACTAAATTAGAAGAGAAAGGTAAATCTAGAGTTCAGTTTGACTTGATTCCTTGCAACATCCACTTGAGATTGTCTCTTTAGGAAGAGATCTTGAAACTACCTTTGTATCTTCCTATAACATCAAATAAATAGATTATTATATTGAAAGCCAATCATTCAATGAAATATCTAAAATAAAATGAAATGGAATGTTACACTCAATAAAATGTTATAAAATTAGTTAAGATATTGATAATGCTAGAATTTCTAAAAAAGTGTTAAAAAAAATAACATAATAAAAAAATAAAAATTTTCTTCATGGTCATTAGTTAAAAATAGAAAAACTATATATATATATATATATATATTGTATATAAAAATATTAAAACAGTATTTTATGATATAATAAAAGTCTAAATTATATACAAAAAGAAAGACTATTTTAAAAATATAATTGTCAAACATTTAAAATACAATAATATGGTAAATAATATCCTTATTTAAAATTTTTTAGAGGATCAAACCAATAGTGAAAAATAAGAAGTAAAATAACACATTTTAAACATATATAGATGTTTTTTAGAGGTGTTCTACATTAAAAATGAAATATTTAATCTACGAATCTATGAATCAGGCCTTTCAGCCTATGAAACTACATATGAATCTAAGAATGAGGCTTTTAGGCCTATGAAACTACTTATGATGGAACAAGCTTAAGGAAATAAGGGAGACTATTGTGATGAAAGAGATGTATGAAATGATGATGTGAGTGTTAAGGAGAGAGAATATACATATAGATGAGGAGTGAAAGTTATTTAAGAGTATGAAGAATACTAGGTAAACAAAAAGGCTTTATCACATATTGAGAGTTAGAATGAGCAAAAGAGTCAGGAAGCAAGTAATGTACATGTATGATTCAAGGATATCAGAGATGAATCAAGTGATTAAAGTTATAGACCAAAGCTAGAACAATGAATGAGGTATGTGTAGGCATAGGCTCTGCACCATCACTTTTGGCTTATAAGAGACCTAATCATATGTAAAATTGGCATAAATGTGTGGTTAAGTGTGTCTCAGTTTATAAAACTTAATTTTGACTAACCTAAAACTTTTTAAAATGGAAATAATCAATTTAAAAGGTCCCAAAATTTTATAAAAATATATTATATATTTTATAAAAATAGACATCTATTGCAATATTTATGCCCTCCAATACTTAATTTCAATACTAAAATGCTTAAAATGACTAATTAATACTAGATTGGGTTTTGAAAAAAATATCTTGTAAATCATAAGTTTTGGAGCTATGACACCAATTCTATAAGATGAAAACTGGATTTAATTTCTTATATTTATTAGAATAGAATGAAATTATAAGGATTAAAGTTATACTTAACATTTATTTTATTGAACAACTCCCTGACCTTTTAGTTTTTTAAATTCTTTGAGTTAGATGCCCTTCACAATTTAAACTCTTATTAAGGCATATAAGTTGTAATGTGTACCCATAGTAAAACATACAATTATGGCCTTTGCATGTTATAGTGTGTCCATGATATACCACATGTGGGTTATAGTGTATGCACATTATATCATGCTCATACCCTTATGAATTGGGTTTAAATATAATTGAACCTAAAGTGCATATATACTATAACACATTTGCATTTTTGATTTAGGGTCATGTTCTATTTATTTTTTCATAAAAAATGTTCACTCCCACCATTAATTTCTTGAACTTAACCATATATATGGATGATACATTGGTTTTGAATACATTGAAGGCAAACCACTTGATCCACATGATAAATGTGTTATAGATTTTTCACAAAGATTAGATACTTATGAATGTAGGTAAATATTTTTTATGAAGAATGAGATGATATTATTTTGATATTTTATAATAAAAGAAGGTTTAAATATGGATGTTGAGAAGTTTCATGTAGTTTTTAAGTGGCCATTATTAAGAAACACATTTGATGCTGAATTTTTTCATAATCTTTAAATATTTTATATGATTTTCATTATAAATTTACATTGAATATACACATAGATAACAAATATTTTGTGATAAAATCATAAGTATTCTATTCTTATATAAGATTCTAAGTGTATTTTGTAATATTTGAAGAGGAAGTGTCTTAGAAACTCATGTTGGCATTTCCATATTTTTAAAATTTATTTCAAGTGTATATTGACACTAGTGTCATAGCTATTGGGGTTGTTGTGATTTAATAAGGTGGGAATATGGGTTACCTTAGTAATAATTTAAATACCACTAAGAGTAAATATTTAGTCTATGACTATAAAATGTATGCCATTATACACAATCAATAAGTGGAGGTGTTATTATCTTTGAAAGGAGTTTATGTTGTACACAAAAGTAATTCATTAAAATTTATCAACATAAAAAGGGAAGTTGAAGCAACGAAACATGAAGTAGGTCATTTTATTCTATATTTACACTTATGTGTTGAAGCATAGAATTTGATGATCTAATAAAATTTATGATATGTAAAGCATGGGAATTTTCACATTGAATGACGCGAGTAAATTTCATTGTATTTTATTTCATCATATATATAATAAAACTATTTTATGATAATTATAAGGCATGCATAAAACTAGTGATCATAAATAATATGCCATGGTTAGAATACTTTTATTCAAGAACATATGTTCTTTAAGGGAGTGAATTTAAGCATACCAAGATGGTTAATGCATCAAAACATGGTAAAAGAGAACTATAATATAGGTCTAGTACTAAATTTTAAAAGTGAAAATACTATCACAGGGTTGGATAAATGATAAAACTTTACAGAAATGGGTGTAGATATGCAATAGTATACACAAAAGTGAATAAATTTCTAACTAACGAATGGGACATGTAATGATGTAGTGTTATAAAAACCACATCATTTATCATAAAAATCATGAGATGCAATAACTATAAATTTTTTACTAGGAATGCAAGAAGGTGATAGAGAAAATGTTTTTGATACATAGTGGTGGATATATTTCCCATTATGTAAAATATTATTATATTTAAGAAGACAAGTCATGTGACCAAAATTTTCAAAATTTTATTTAGAGACATGGTTTACTATGAAACATAGTTTTAGATAGAGATATAAGTTTTATAGGCCATATTTGGTGCACATTGTCAAAGTATTTGGAAATAAATTTGAATTTAAATTTAGGGCACCATTTATTTATTTACAAACCAACCAAGTCGGTGAAAATAATCCTTATATATTATTTATGATGTCTGGGTAAAGATAATCCCAAGTAGTGAGACATGGTATTAGATCAAGTATAATTTTTGTACAATAATTATGTGAATAGAAGCACTGATAATAACTCTTTTCATGCGATATATGAAATAAATAAAATAAGATTCATAAAAATGAGGGACATAATCATGGTTCATGGAGAGAGAATAGAAGGAGAGTTTGCCATAGAGAGTATATGTAAGATACATTAGGAGGTGTGAATAAAAATAAATCATAATAGTTTTTAGTATAATAAACATGTGATTGAGAATCATATAATATATGAGTTACTTTGTATGATTTATACTATTGGTGAATTTTCAAAAATAAACACACTTAGGTGGAATGTATAGAAATATAAAGATGAATAAAATATTACAATATAAATTACTATCCAATTTCCTAACTATCACATATGAAATTGAGTCACTATAAAACCTAGACATATCACCCATATTTTATGTGACATATGTTTATGATTATAAGAAAGGAAAGAATGGTGATAAAGATAAAGAATACATAATGAAAATTCCTAACTAGAAGTCACATATAAAAGAAAAGGAGAATGAAGAGATAAAGGCCATTTTGGACTCTAAATATGTCAATAAAATGAATGAGAAAAAATACTAGAAATACATAGTGAAGTGGGATAATTATGCAGGTGTGACTTGTCAGGGTTGTATCTCAAATATATAGGTCGTTATGGCCATACTCTCAATTATTTATTAGTTACCCTTAGTGAAACTAATAAACATTTATTAGTTACCTAGAGTGTTTGATGTAGGAGAAATCAAAGTGAATGATTTTTTTACATCACCTAAATAAATTATTGTTAAGTGAATATAGTAATTGAGAATATGTTTTGGTGCAAGAATGTAATGTTCGGATGAAAAGATAAAAATATTCTAAAAAATTGTTAAACATCTATGTAAATTCAATAATGATTTTGTTATACATATAATACCTTCATTTAATGAATTCTAATGACAAAATTCACTTCAAATTAAACAAGATAATGCTCATTCTTTGTGCATCTAAACAGAAAAATCCAATTTTTATTTTTTCATAAATTAATAACTATGTAGAAAATTAAACCCAATTATTGTATATTAATTTTATCTTACCTTTAATATGGATAAAATATATCACTTGGTAATTTGTGTAAAAAATAAATTACTTTAGAAACAAATTATTACTCCACTTGTTCATTTTTAAAAAATATGATTAAACTCTTTCTAGTAGATCTAAGATTTATTGTTAAAATCATCCAAATTCTCACTAAAGTAAACTATATGAAAAACCTATTGGATCAAAACAACTTGAATAATTATACCATTGGAATCATAATTTTCATGGAATATCTTTTTTATATTTAGTAGAACCAAAATTGGTTTGTCAATCCCATTATTTTAAAATAAGATTCAGCTTCTATAGCATAAAAAAATACCTTGAGATGTCATCTTTATACCACTCTAATAAATACAAATGTTTCACTAAATTTAATAAATAATATTTGATAAAAAATTCTAAGCCATGAAAACTTCATGTTTTGAACATGCTCCTTATTAATATTCACTCAAATATTGTTTGGAAATTCTTCGAGTCCATTTTTAAATCTTATTGGGATATCAAAATATCTATTTACAAAATACTCTTCATCATATTGAATAATTTATTTACATTGATCTACCACTTATCTTTAAATGACCTCTCCAACACATTCTAAAAATGCAATAGATTA
Source organism: Torreya grandis (assembly GCA_037957365.1). Lineage (NCBI taxonomy): Eukaryota > Viridiplantae > Streptophyta > Pinopsida > Cupressales > Taxaceae > Torreya > Torreya grandis. Next base: position 507,257 of record JARHVA010006399.1, read on the forward strand.
TCTTCCTTCATTATTATAAACACCCAAATATCATCTAGGTATGCATTAAGATAGTTTCTTAGAAATGCTTTTAAAAATTCATTCATATGAATCATGAACATGATAGGCACATGTTTTATGCTAAAAATCATGTATAAAAACTCACATATCCATTTTTACATTTTGAATGTGATCTTCCACTCATCCCCTTATCTGATTTTGATATGGCAATACCCGCTCTTCAAGTTTTTTTTCAATAATTTTTCCTAAATTAAGAAAATCCATCAAGTCATCCATGCATGGAAATGGTAAATTATAATTTATAATTATCTTGTTAATATATTTTAGTTATATGCACATTATACTTTATTCACCTTTATTTGATTCCAACATTATAGGTACTACATACGAGATAAACCTTTCTATGATCAACCCTCTATCAAATAAATCACACAAATTATTTTTCACTGGTTCATTGTCATTACTGATAAATTTTTGTGTATTTTTTTGGTAAATTGTTTCTAGGGATCACATCCATATGATGGATGGTAATTCATGTTGGTTTAAATCTTTATAGTAATTCCCTCAAATATATCCTAGAAAACTCATCTAGTAGTGCCTTCACATTGTGTGGAACTGATTCCAGTTATTGATTATTTATTACATGATTCTATTGCATTAGATTAATCATGAGAGATAAAAATAATGACATCTCATTATATTCCACATTTAAGAATAATTTCATAAACACTCCTAAAAAATGTGGACAAATACCACTACACCCTTCTTCTTCCTTATCATTCATTGGGATTAGTGTCAACTTATTTCCATGCTTATCTAAGTTATGAATATTTTACTTTAATTCATACATAACCAATATATATTTATTATAGGTTCTCTCAAAAATTACATGGCACATTGACATCGAAATTACATTATAATAAAACATATACTGATATGAACATATCCAGAAATTCACAAGGCACTATTCATTCATAAAAACCTAATGGACCTTATAAAACTAGGAAAATTTGTATGGGTTTGGGTGTGACACAATTTTCAAACCATATTTATCTACTAGTTTTGATGAGTCATTTTCCATTGCTCCTGATCACATTTCAAATTTTTACTCCTAACTTATAATGTATTTAGAAAAGGCTCTTCTTCTGCATTGGTTTATTATTCTTATTCAATGGCTTCATAGATATCACTTCATCATTATATTTTATCTATTATCAAGTTATTTATATTGGTATACTGATATAATGGATTCATATTCACCATATGATAAATTAATAGATACCTCAAACCTTATGGTATTATTTATCTATGCCTATAGATATTAATATAATCTATGTGCAGATTATATACACCTAAAAAATGTTAATTAGAAACTTATTTCTTTTCAACAAAATAATTTCACACCCCATAAAATTTAAAATTTATGTCCTTGTGTATATACTTATTCACCATCACATCTTTATCCTTGCTTGTGTATGTGAGCCTAGTTCTATGTAGTCTCATTTTATTATTAATTTGGTTGACTTCTTTTAGATATACATATACCTCATATGAACATTAATCTTCTATTTCCTTACACATGCTCTATTTTTTTCTCAATGGCTTATCCTAAAACTTTAAAATGGAATAATAAGTTTCTTCCACCATTTAGATCTAATATATTTTAAAATCCTCATGGTTTCCAAATATTAAGCAATTTTAATAGATTAAAATATTATATTTGCATATTCACTATCATATGATATTATAGTTATTTTATAAATATATTTTATGTAGTCTTTGGAACTTATATATTCTCTCCTTGTATTTTACAACCTTTTTGAAAAATCCATATATTAATATCTACGAGAAAATTTAACCTTCATTTTTAAAACATTTTTTTATCTTCTCCTTTAATTCTCTTCATCTCTCATTCTACACTTCCTTCCACTATAAGACTTTGTGACCCTTCAACATAGTCTATGCCACTTTCAATTAATGTGCATCACTCTTGTCATCAATCTTAAGATATTATTCAAATTTTTTAATCTTATCAATTAAATATTGTTGCTTTAATATTATTAATAAACATTCCACATTTAATTTAGTGCTTTGGCCAATGAATTAGATATATATAAAGATTCCACACTCACATGTATCCTTTTTCAATACTTCATATTCATCTTCTCTCATACCATAAGTTTGATGTTATTAATTAAACTCTATTAGATCATCATCTATGCATTATATCTTCTTTCACATAAGCTAATCACATTTTAATGACATATAATACATTTTAGGATTATTAATTATCCGCACCACATTATCTGGTATTATGATTCAACCAACATGTACTATGAGTGGACTTATTATCTTTAGTACAAATCCTACAACCATAATATCTATTCCCACATTTATATATATGAAGTATTACTTCCCACACTTTACAAAGTTCAAAGATTTGTTATGATAATGATCGATGTATTCATAGCTACAAGGTTTCAAATGAACTGAAACCATAACCTAGTGACTAGATAAAACATAAACACACACACACACACACACACACACACACACACACACACACACACACACACACACACACACACACACACACACACACACACACACACACACACACACACACACACACACACACACACACACACATTAAATCTTAAAGAAAAAATTTCAAATTATTATATTAATAATTTAAATAAATAATACATATAATTCTTCCATGACATGAAATAAAGGATATGCTTAGTTTTAGAGCTACAACATGAAATATTCTCACTATCTTACTAGTGGAGTGTCTTGAAAATATATTTATATCCTTAAGCTTCAACAAATTTTATTCCTTGTGAGATATTTATTAACTTTATTATAATATCCTCCTAGACTATAAGTGTTTAAAATTTTTGGGTCATTAATTTAATTGCATACACTCTTCTTAAGTGAGACATGTTAAGAAAAATTCATGAAATCTCTCAAAATACAACACATTTCCAAAGGGGATAATTTCCTCTAAAAAAAATGGATGAGAAAAAAATGTCCCTAGAATCTATTTTTAAGTGTCTTAAAGTTAAATATCCATTCCATGAAATATAATATCAAAATTTTCTAAGTTGTTCTAATATCTCTGTGAACTAAATATACCTTATGCACTCATTTTATACTTTTTCACTAATATCTACGTACATGAAACAATTGGATGTGATTTTATGACATTGTAATAGAACTAACATCTACACCATACCACTATTACTTATCTTTCAATAAAATATTTGTTTAAGTTTGAGATTCTTACATTCCACCAACATAACTCATGAAAAATAAAAAATTTAAATTTTTATGCCTAATAAAAATTATGCATTTGTATCTTAAGAGATGAAATATATTGACAAAATGTTTCTTAAGAGATGAAATATTAGTCTTCAACTAGGATGTTCCTACATCATAGTGTTTAGGATTGAGGTTTTGGAGGATTCGTGTGAAGATTAATAACTTAATTTGAATGATCATATGGGATCTAAATATGAAATATAATTAACTAGCATAAGAGTTTAATATTCGGTGAAGATTATATAGTTTTACTTGCTCAAATTTAAATTTTTATTTCTCTAATTTAGGATCTCAATCAATTAATATGATTTACATTCCTATGTATTGATAAAATATGATTGTGATTATTCAGTCTATACAAAAAAATTGGGGAGAGTGCCTTGTTAGAGTTATAAATTAGAGATTCATGGAAGACTATTGTGGATTCATTAAAAGTATTTTTAGGTAATAAAATTTTCATTACAATTTGAAAGGTTGGTTATTTGTTAAATTACCAATTTGGAGTGTAGAGATGGGATCCTTAAAAATAATAGTTGGGTTATGAAGTCCAGGAAGTTGGAGATATTTCCTTGAAAGATAAATTAATTAAGGATTAATATGTGAATAGTTTAAAATAGGTTTAGGTTATAATATAATATTTACATTTGGAATACTTAAAATTTAAGGGTTTTAAGGTAATCTTGGTTTTTTTAGATAATTTTTTAAAATATCATCTTGTATATATGATTATTTTTATAGAATAAAATTTGAGCTAGATTGATATTGTGAGGGGATGAAGGGAAGTGTTTTTAAGGAGGGGTAAGAAGATATTGCATACGGTCAAGTTTGAGAATTCACGTAAGAGATGTTATAATTATTCAAAGTTTGATTATATTTAAAGGATTGTTTTTTTTATAGTTTTGTATCTAAATATTTGAACAATTGCTTCAATAAATCTCATGTTGGGATTAATTTTCAAGAAGATAAATATATTTTGGGGAACACAAGGGAATTTTCAAATAAATTTTTATTTTTTAAACAAAATGGAATGTTAATAATTTTTACTTTGAGAATAACATAGGATATGTTGGATAATATTTTTCAAGGGAAAAAAAAATAAATTATTTTCATGGTAATATCACTTAAAATAATTTGATAAGAAAGTGGGTTTTAGTCCAGTGGTGAGGATGATGGTGTAAAATGTGTTGCCTAGCTATCCACCATGGTACAAATCCCAAGAGATACAAAAGAGGGATGAGATCAAGATCATGCCCTAGGTGAATTTGGTTTAATGGATACCCCTTATTCCTTGCACGTAAGCCAAAGAAGCATTTTTTACACCTAATCCATGTAAAATTAGACTTTCAATAAATAAAAATTTATAAGAAGGAATAAGGTAGATAGGATGGAATTTACAAATTTCTCTCTAATTTTGGAAGATGGAGTATGTTTTGATTTGGATGTTTTCATTTTAATAATTTAATTTATAAAAGTGTTGTGGGATTTTAAGTGAAATATTTATTGATGGTTATAAAGTGGATATGATTTAAGAGCTAATATTATCCTTTTTTCCACACCTAATGTTTCCTTTAGGGAACATGTAAATAAATGATTGTTATAAGAGAAAGTTAATTATATAAGTGGTGATGATAAATGTGTACTCTCTAATCTAAAGAATGGCTTTTTAGAGGATGTTTTTAATGATATTGTTGATGGATAGAGTAGTTAGGATATTTATATTGAGAAATTTTCTCAATCAAGGTATGTATTCCATAAGATGTCCAAACTACAAATGGAATAAATGGGGTAAGTAACCAATGGTTGAGAATGTTATTGAATTATCTTTAAAATTAGTCAAATCAAGATTCTAAGAAAAACATATTGTAAATATTTTACATAACTATAAATAAACTCCTTCGATAATATTAGAGATTTCATACTATATCCCCATCATGGGTATTCCTTGGGATATATTGTTACAGTAAATGGGCCATTTGCTACTTAGGGGATGGAATTTTTAATATGGGTAGCTAGTTATTAAATATTTGTATTAAAAATATTTTATCCTCATTCATGTTAATTTTGGTTATTTTGAATTCTTATTACCACACAAAGAATTGTTCTTTAAGGCTTTATGTATAGAGGTCTAACATTAGTACCTTTGAGGATATTTTGATTTAAATTTAATGGTTATGATTTAGTGTTCTTTTAAATTATGTTTAGTGTTATAGATGTATATTTATATATTTAATTTTATAGTAATTTATTTTACATATTTATTTGAGTAGGCATAATTAATTTACTATATTTACATTTCCATTAAAAACATTATGTGTAATAAGTACCCTAATGGAATATGAAAAGCACCTTTTTGAAATACTTTGCATTCAATATTTTTATATTTTTGAAGGATGATTATGGTTTCCTCTTTTTTGTGTATCTAATTATGGTTTAATGTTTGTTTCAAATGTATGGTATTGTTTTATATCAGTTCTAGGTCCTAATTGTATACTACTAATATTTTTTAATTTATCAAATTAATACATGGTTATCTTATATAAGCTCTTCAACACATCAATATACCTTAGTTCACACCTAAAAGGGTGAATTAGGAATGGGGTGGAATCATCTTGTATTAATTTGAAGAGATGATTACATACTATTATATCATACCTACATTATTATAAGTTTTATCTCCTCTAAATCTCTTTCCATATTACCTTTTTATCTACTTTCTATCTAGAATTTATATCTTCTATATATAAATATGTATCAACCAAGAATATATAGTCTATTTAATGTTTATCATCCTTGTATTGTATTGTCTCAGATTATACACTTATGAGCTTATGTTTTGTATGTTGGTATAATATTGTGTCAGCTAAATTTTTCCAACTATAGCTTGGTTGGTATCATCAACTTATAGTCTAGGATTAATTTTGATTATTAGATACACACACACACACACACACACACACAGATATATATATATATATATATATATATATATATATATATATATATATATATATATATATATATATATATATATATATATATATATATATATATATATATATATATATATATATATATATAACACATTCATCTACTTTTCTTTTTTTTTAAATTCTAATCCTATGTTGTATTTGGATTAGTTAGTGGTTTATAGTACTATCTTGGGGGTCTATTCTTATGGTATATTTAAATCTCAATAGGAGAAATTAAACCAGTAAGGTGCACCTTGTGTTTGGAATCCTCAAATATGGATACTAATGTCTTCATCCTATGAATTTAAGAATTAAATCTACAAAATTTAATATAAAGTTCCACTTGAGTGAAAGGAGGATATTTAAGCATCAATGGGTGCACCCAAAGGTATCTCTATCTCTAATCTCTTACATTTACTTACACTATATATTATATATTACTTGCTTAGTTATAATATGAATGAATTTTTTCATCCTTTCTTATTCTCCTATTTATAACACATAATCTAGTTTAAATATATGGTTTCTTAGGCTTTCAATTAACACCTTATATTTTATATACATCTATTTTCTTTACCAACACAATAATCACCTTATTATTATTTTCTTGATTTTAGGAATAATAAATTAATTTACCCTTGCTCTTCACTTCCTTAAATGTGGTATTCTTTTTATATCCTTAATACATCCCTTTATTAATAAATTTATAGTCATTATTATAATAATTAATCAACATTGAACCCTAAGGAGATATATTATTCATACCATAGGCTCCATATTTATAACCTTTCATCTTAAAATTTGAGTGTATATAACCCTCTTCTAGGTATAAAATTATTTATGGTCCTTACTATACCATCCAAATATATCTAGGCTCTATTATTATGATCGTATTCAAGTCTTAGTCTATTGAGAGAAAGATAACAATCATAGGTGATTATAGTCCATATATAAATTTTGGTAAACCACACATGAGTCTTATACAAACTTTGGCTAAATAATTTTCATAGATTTTTCTTTTTACTTATTATCATCTTTATTTACTATCATCACACATTTTATTTAAGCTTTTAATACACTATGTTAACCATATGATATAATTTTAAGTGTTTTCTCAGCTTTATTGGCTAACCTAGATAGTTCCATGTATTTTTTCAATTACATCACCTAATTAGATACCATTCTATGTCTTTTATTAACTATTTAAATAATATCAATATAGTTTTTTTTCTCCACTATATGTATTCTTGAGTAAGATATATATTTTCCTTTCATAAATTAGTTATCTACTACATCATCTATGTTGATATTGTCTCATAATTTTATATAAAAGTTTTAACACAATGTCTCCTCATAGAATATTTATATCAATCCTTAACCCATTCAAATTATATATGTGTTTATCCTTCCTTACCTCTCTATCCACCAATGATGTAAATTCCTAATGGTGTAGGTTCACTCAATATCAATTTAAATTTCCTAAATTTAACATGGTTCAAATCATCCAAACTTTAGATCTAGGATATATTAATCATATTATGAATAATATTAATGAGATTACCATTTATAATCCAAATGAAAATGATAACCCTATAAAACATCCCATTCACTACACTAGTTGAGGAAAACAACAACAATGTTGTAATTCTTCTTCCTAAAACCAATTTTGGGAATCCTCTACCTAATTCTATTCTTCCACCTAAGTATATTAAAATTTTTAATCCCATTTATAATCCTCCTATAAGTACCTAAAAATTCCTTGAATAAATGGTCCAAAAAATGGATCTTATGCAATCTTATAGTAGCAATAAAAATCCTTCAAATTCAAAACCAAATATTTCAAGTTTTCAATCAATCTCCCAAAATAATCATGAATCAACAAAATCAAATATAAATCCCCATACACATTTATAAGTGAATGGAAACCTCATACGTCAAGCTCCATTTCAAAATAAGATGCTTAATTTTTTTCAAAATTAAGATTTAGCTTATTTCATTGTGTCCATGGAATTTGGAAGTATTTATCCAACCATCACATATGATTGAATATTGATACATATTTACATAATACATCTTAAAATATACCAAATATATATTTCTTTAAAGTGTTGAGATGGTTAATTTTATTGTAAACAACTTTACTAGTTGATTTTTTTCTTATGGTGATGATATAGTTAATTGTTTATGTACTAAATGTATTGTCCATGTGTTTTCTCAAATTAATAATATAGTTCATTTTTCATCTCTAAAATATTTTTTACAATAAAATAAATTATTATTCAAGTCAATTATTTTTTCTTACTCCATTATCTGGCTATTCCATCAAATATAAGATACCATATCATATTCAAACTCTATCAACCAATCATTACATAGTATGCTTATAGTTTTAGTAAAATCCATATATTTATATAACTATATTTACCATGTCGATAAAATAAACATAAATATATCATCAAAAAATTATAATATCCATTTTAATATAATTTAGACTTATTCTATTATTGCTAATTGTACAGGCTAGTTTTATACTTTACATAAAAATTTAGTAATTACTTACCAAATCAAGAAATTACCTTGGATTCAAAACCCACTAGTTTTGAGGCAAATACACTCATAATTTTACAAATAAATATTTAAATTATTTTTTTATAGGTAGATTTCAAAATTATGGATCATTACCTATTTTATTAGTGATAAATTCATTCTATAATAAATTTATTAAAGACAGACTTAATATTTATGTCAATATAATAGTATTTGTTGCTTTGAGAAAACTAATCCTCACTTTAATAATTTAATTTCTAGTGTTTATCATAGGCCTAACCATTTTTCAAATCCTCCTTGAAAACCATGTCATTTCCTATATGGAAATTTAGTCCCTATAAAATAAACTGAAGTAGCCAACTTTTGTACAAAATATTTTATGAATCTATCCTTATATATAAGGAAATATACCTTAAAGAGAAGGATAAATATAACCTTTCTATTATAGAATTTCAAAAATTATTCACATCACCATATGATTATATTCAAGGTATATATTATAAAATATTTTATCATAACATAGTGACCTATCTAGATGTGAAACCCATTGACCAAAAGAGAAGAAAGTTCCCTCTTGATTTTTCTATTATATGTCAAAAAATAATTAATTAAGATAATAAATTTTAAGTTTATTAGATCCATAAATTAATCTAAATGTATCTCCAACATATTAACCTATTCATAATAAATTCACTATGGTCATTTACATTTATCAACTTTAGTATTTTAAATTTGAATTCCATAAGGAAAATTTCCCTCTTCATTTCATAAATATTTTTTTTGATTCCACATATGGATATGATATTTTTTCCCTCATGAATAGTTTTTGGGATATAATAAGTTGGACTTGACCCCAAATATCAACATAAAACCACCGTTACTACTATGTGGGTCACATATTTCTATGCTAAGATGCCTCTTGAACTTAAAAATGATAGAGAAACATACTTACATGCAATGCCCCATATTTTTATTAATCTCATCCAAAAAATGGTTGATCCCTATGTGGATAAAGTTTTTAAAAAATATGATAATTGTGAAAATCATATTCATAACCTAGTTATTATATTTAATTTCCACATTACATAAAAAATTAAACTTAATCCTCATAAATGTGTATTCATTGTTACCTCTAGGAAACTTATAGAATTATTAGTATCACTACAGGGGATTGAAATGGACCTTACGAAATCAAATCCATTAATATCATTCATATCATTCATATATCTCAATGCAATTCCTTCATTTTCACTTTTCATGGGAAACTTGGAGAAATTTGTAGTTTTGTTCTTGAATTGGATTACGATACATATTTGGTAAACTCCCTTATATATAATATTATTAATATTGAAAGTACCAATGATTTTTAACAAGCATTTTATAACATGAATAAATATTTGCTTC
>JARHVA010006399.1:527500-550000 GCA_037957365.1 Torreya grandis
AGGGTGTCACTAAAAATTAGACATTATACATTATTCCCTAAGATCTTAATAAAAATTATTAACTCATTTCATACATTATTTATTACCTTTATACTTGTCTCTACTCATAGGTATAGTCAATCTCCAAGTTATATACCCTTAACATCCTATTAGTTTACAATCCAACTATAGGTGAACATTTTTATGACTAAGGGGACCCTATAGATGACTCTTTTATGAATTATTCTTAGTGTACCAAGAATTAGGCTCCTATTATATCATATAATCTCCCTTATTAGTCACACACGTCTTAGATTCAACTGATAGTTAAATTATCAAATTCTCATATGTCCTCATTCTATAATAAATTGTAGATGTCTATATTGAAGACAAAATAACCATTATAGGTTGAATTTTGAGTCCAAACCCTGAATCTTAGCTCCCTCAAATGTTATTTGATATATTATTTTCATTCTCAAATTAATAGGGTCAATTTTTATGAATATATGCTCCTATCTTTCCACCTTGGACTATAAGGTCATTATAACATTAAAATACTATGGATAAGACTGACCTTCTATAGTGAAAGAATGTATACAATAGAGATCTCATTTACGTCACCTCTTTGGACCAACCACTTATCCAATCAGGTTATCTTATTTCCCCTATCGGTGGTTTGTATGACAAAAAAATTTAAACCAATTTATACATCAAGATAATCCATCATGAGAGGATAAAAATTATTGTAGGGTCCCTATTTTAGAGTTTTTAAGATAATGAATCCTTGAAACAACCTTATTCACTTAGGAACATGGATTCAAGATGTTTTATTACTTGATGAATCTACCATGATCACCATCATACCTTTAATGTTTCAATACCCCAATAAAGGTCCATCAATTTTCAAACAACCTCATATTTACTTGCTCACTCCTATATGAACCAAATATAGCTGCACATCAGTAACAGACAAGGAAAAACTATATGCATTAGAAAATTAGTTATCTCAATCAATCTCAAACAATCATTAGATATCTCAAAGACACTATTTACATATCATGAACTATCTCAACACTTTGATAACCTATTATTGACCACCATGGCTATGTAAGGTTCCTCTCTTCTCCTGCCTATAGATGAATACTTGTAAGAGGCTGACTTTGTGCCATATATGACTATGTTACTCTCTCAAAATATGAATTGAAGACCAAAAATCCTATGTATAGGCTGACCATAATAATTTTGGATGTGTACTACCACATCAACTTTGATTTAAAACCCAAAATAGCAAGGGAAATTCCATTTATGAGAAACTCTTGAGTACAGACTATGATAGTGTCTTTCATTAGAAGTATAATATGATTCATGCCCATATTTTGAAATTAAAACGTTAAAACCATGTCAAAAATAATGTGAATAATATATTCATGCTTCTAGGGACAATATATAGTATCTGGTTTATATAGACCATTGTAGACAAAAGATAAATTTTTAGGGTGTAGGAATAAGCATGCAAAAAGGAGAAATCAACTTCCAATAAATGGTTCATAAATAATGAGTAATTAATCTCCCAAATTTTTCATAAATTTTACATAGACCAAGTTTAATATCTTCCACCAAGTGGATTTGACTTTAATCAACCTCTATTATCCGTACAAGACCGAAACCAGGTGGTCATTTCTGCATGCCTAATGGAGAGATGGAATACTAAAAAAGGTTTTCGACCAATTTTGGGATCTCCAAATATAATAAAAAAGTTTAATGAGCTTAAGGGACATAAATTTTCACTTTATATGCATACCACATGTGCCAGACTCTTGTAAAAGATATATAATTACCAAAACTTCCTCTCTTCTAACTATTTTCTTAATTTCAATGTAGTACCTAAAATTTTCAATTAGTACTGACATATCTGAGAAGTATCTACCATGAATGACATCAAAGATAATTTGGGACACATTTATATTATAGGAAATTTTATAAACTTCATTAATGGCTCATATATGTCCAAGGTAAATAGCACATTAAATGACATTGCCATGACCATGAAACACCCTATAAGATCTTATAATAATACCCATATATCAAGTTTTTTACTATATGGGGTTGACATATATTTAATTGTTATCAAAATAATCAATATTCTTGGTGATTTCAAGGGTGGTATGCTTGTTATGCCAAAGATTGATAACTTATTCTTATCGATTGGGATATAAAATCACCTATGCACAAGTTTGACAGTCATTTTACCTTTAAAAATAGACCAAACCACAAGAAACAATAAGAATAAGAGATAAAACAACACACCTCACACTTGTGATTCATGATCACTGATGGAACCCATACACACAACCCTAATAATCTTCGTCAAATACAAACTAACCTAAAATAAACTCTTCCTCATAGGTCAAAGGGTATGTTTGAAACCTTTCTTGTTTCATGAAATGAAGAAGTGAATGAGGCATGTTGTTTCTTAGGCCTTGTCACTTGTATCTCCAACTCTTTCATGATGTATTCCAACCTCATTGTTATGATGTTCAATTAAATCAAGGTTGCTATAAGTATATCACCTATAGAGGTGAACTCTTCTTGAATTTCAATAGTCCCAACCTTATCATAAGACTACTAAACTATAACCTTTAATGGTGGTTCAATAAGGCATACCTCCTTGATAGGGTATACTTTAAGAGACCCCTCCTTTAGAAAAGGTGTAAAAATTTGGCGAAAGGTGTAAAAAACTTGACAAAAAAAATTACTTTTTGTGGTGAAAAAAATAGTTTACAAAGAAAAAATAATAATCTCCATTGGTGAATCATTCATAGTGTCTCAAACAATGTGTAAAATCTAGGCAAATTGTGTTATTTTAAAACCACAAAAAAATTATACATTGGCAAATAAAAAATAATAATCATAGTAAAATTTGAAACCCTGAAATATGGCTAAGTTTGAAACCCTGAAGCCCTAGAATCTGACTAACTCTGAAATATGATAGGATCCTCCAAAACCTAGAATTTGCATTATAGCTCCTAGCGGTCTAAAACCCCTCTCAAACATCCTGAAAGTATATAAATAAAATATAACCTAAAGTATAAGAAACTAGATGTCCATTATAAATGTACACTTATTCTTCAATGTTTATTTTATATATATACTACTGGGTTCAGAAAAAAAAAGGTTAAACGAGCTGACTCCTCCACAGTAAAATGAAACTGGGATGGTGAATTCTCTCATACTACATGAAATGGAAACTTGAAACCCGGTGAACATTCCACAATAAGCGTTACCTGGTCGGCTGCATGAAAGGTGAATACCGACAGGGAAAAACTCAAACGTAACATTTGCCTTGCCGATTACAAAGCTAGGCAACCAGGTAAACCCAACAAATCTTGGCGACCAGGAAACCATGGAAGGGCTCACAAATCACCAAAACTTACACTGGCAAAACCTCAAATTCACCAAAATATGAAAATTCGCCACTAAATTATTCCCTACTCCTTGACTTACATAGTGTTCTCAATAGGGTCTAATTTTTTTTTAGTTTCAAGTTCTTCAAGCTCATCAAGGATCTCGACATAATCTACACAATATTGATCATTATCCTCTATGGAAACCTCTTGATCTATCTTCCTATGTACTTGACCCTCAATTTGGAAAAGATTTTCAACTTCTTTAAAAATATTCATTTGATGTTGTCAATCATCTTTGATAATGGGCTTGTCTTTGAGAACCACCACACATTCAAATTTATCTTCTTGGTCCTAATTTTATTTATGTATGAGGTCATCAGGATTATCTTCCTTCTACTCCAATACATTTTAAAATGGTTCAATCTTAGGTTAAGATGTTGAGTGCTCTTCATGGATAATATCTTATGTCTTAGTCTCATTTCATTCTTTCATGACTGCATATTCTTGTATAGTGACTTGATGCTTAGCTTCATTATTAATAAGAACTTATACCTTATGCTTGATAAGATACTCATCTTCATTTTTTTAGGATCATCAACAACCTCATGATCAAATATGAACTTATTAGGATGATGAATAGTCTTACCTAGCTACTCAAACTCTTGTCTTATGACATTGAACTTTTTCCATAGATCTTCCTTCTTATGATTGTCTTGTTCAAGAGATATTTCATCATGGAAATAAACTAAATTGATAGATATGGATTCTTCCTCAAGCACCTATCCTTTCACTTTTTGGCAAAATTATTCATGTTCAACTTCATTATTACATTCAACATATTTTCCTTCACTCAAGAAGATGGAGTTAAACTTGTGTTCACCAAGGGGAGTCCCTATAGTGATTTATCCTTAATAGTCACTTAAAGCATCCTCTTGATTAGATATGGCTTGAGCTTGTTAATCTTCACATGCTTCTGACAAAAGGGATTTTATTTTAAGAAGGGATGAGGTGGGAGGGTAATAGATAGGCTCAAGGGTTGGAGATGGAGTATGAGGCATGGTGGAGAGCTTGTGAATGGATTTAGAATAAAGGACTTCTTGAGTGAACTCATAGGGGAATGAAAACTTATGTTGGACAATAAGAAAGATACTTTCACCTTTCCCATAGACTTCTTGAGGTTCTTTAACAATTTATGGCTCATTTTTAATCTCTTTGTCTTCCCACATCCGTAGCCTATATTTTGAGAATTGGAAACACCTCCTTGTCAAGTATAGCTACAACTTGATATCATAATTAGTTTAATATTCAACCATCTCCCACACATCCATCCAACTTTGAAAAAAACTTATTAACCATTACATGAGATGTTTATGGATTACAACATACTCAATATCCCAAGTTCTCATATTATCTGCACTATCTAGTAGACTTGGCATAAGTGCTAATAATTATTTGATATGAGATGAGGTTGATGGAGGAGAAGGAGGGTAATGACGGGGATTGAGGCCAACTTTAATTTTTTGGATTTAAACTTTTAATAATTCATATCTTTACTCATAATACCTTGATGTATAATCAATAGGGTCATTAATTCCTCATGACGATATTGATAAGAGTTAACTTAAGATTGATATGCATCATGGGAAAGTTGGTATAAGTCATATTGGGATTGATAGGAAGTCACTCCTTGATATAATTCTTCATTGCCTTCATCATAATATTATTTAGCAACATTATGTCTATATGGAGAAGGAAAAGGATGACCATACGGTTGATAACAATTATGATAGGGTTTTTGAGGGGTGTAACATAGATCATAACAAGGTTAATATGGAGATGCATAGTAGTGATTCTCATTATAGCTTTTCATATTATCTCGATGGGTCAAAAAAAATACAATAAATAATTAAAACCTTTAATAATATATACCTAAAATGTTTAAAACAAAAATATTTCATTCAAAGTCATCATTGGTGCTATCTTGCTTGCTTTCAAAAGATGACTAGAGGAAAGACACACCAAAACTTTTTCCACTCTCTTGTACCTTTGTTCCAATAGGCATAACAAAACTTTTGTTACCAAATATTTCACTCTAGAGGAGGTTTCTCAATCATACTCTAAGTTTGATCACCTCTAGGCCTGTGGGTTTTCTATAGTAGAGGTAGACATCTAGGTTTAAGGGTTATATCACTAGATTGACCTCTAAGTGATTTTCACCTATACTAACTAAATATTTTTGTGAAAATGGAGTAGAAATATGAATTAAAGGAAACTAATCTAAAGAGGTGATACACCATAAGTATTTCCACTATGTTATCATACTCTTGCACTAAGAGAATAGACCTATAATATTAGCTTTAAAGTCCTAGAATACTATAACACTATTACTTCAACATGGAGGTGAGATGCATGAAACTAGTCAAGGTAAGTGAACCAGATATTAGTTTTAGATATTAAGGATATTTTAACACATGAAGATAGACTTAAACACTTAACAAAACTTCATGTGACGTGTTATAGTGGGACAATCTTGCATCAAACATGCAAGGATTGAGAAAAATCAAGGATCGATGTCAATCACTTAACTATTCATTATACATCTCTTCACACACTATGACAAGATTATATATGAACCAACAAATAGATTTCATTCATTATTTAAAGGTAAATTACAACATCAAACTAGCAAGGCTTTGCCATACCAGGTGTGAAATTATCAAACAAGGACAAAATGGTTAGTACTTATAGAATTTGTGAAAGGAGAGAGAGAAGTGGAATTAAAGGTTTATAATTTCACTTTAAAAGGTGTGAGAATCAGTTATGTTGTAGAGGAGTAGAGTGTGAAATAGACAATGAAATGTCCCTTTGGACAAATTTCCCTCTAAGGCATGAAAATTCCTCCAAATTGGCATAGGACCATTTTGCTACCTTCTTCCAACTACATTCATCATTGGATTCTCTTGAGTACTCCAAATTAGAATAAGAATAGTTTTCATATGTGATTTATGATTGGGGGGTTAAGAAAAAACTCTAACTTATTTTGGATGTGCCCTAATCATTAATCCTATTTTGGATAAGTTTTCTCACTACTTGAAATCACCATCATACTTCTTTCACTCATTACTTACACTTGTCATTCAAGCAGTCTTTACTTTTCCAAATAAATCCATGTAGGAGGTGATATAACACTTGTAAATTGTCCTCTTTTCCCTAAATACATTAATAATAATTTAAAAGGCCTCCTATTTAGACCTATCACCTTCTCATTTGGTGATTACCTTCCATTCACTATGTCAATTTAGATTGCTTGAAGTGAAGGATCAATCATAGGTGTTTGTGTGTTTATTTTAAGTAAGAAATGAAAATGAATAATTATATTAAGTCCCACTTCATCTCTTAAATTTATCCTCATCCTTCAATTCTCTTTCTAACCTACACATATATCAAGAAAACCTATTCTATGCCATGTCCATATAGATAGGGTATAACTAAATCTAATGGTAAGAAGCATGGTGGAGTTATCTATAAGTTCAAATAAATTTCTTGATCATACTAGCTCATCTAAATGCTTTTGTATCCACCTTTTTCCCATAGGATCATGATCAAGAATTTTGGAGGGTTTTAAGACATTTTGACCCATGGCATTTATTCAAAAAAGTTAAACATTCAATCTATGAACAAATTTCACTAGAATAAATTTTAATACCATCTTCAACATTCCTTAAATCATTATGTTTCCATGTTAAGTGTCCATATAGATATGAACTTCCAAAGATGGCCTCTTGAGCCCTTCCTTACATTCTATGCACCTTGAGTCATTATTAAGCTATAAAAATTATTTTCCCATGAATTCTTTTATAAAATAAAGGCTCAAAAAATTATTATATATTCATATGAAATTAATCAATTGTTTTATGAGGTTAATATAGTGTTATAAATGGGATTGGACCCTTTTAGGACTCTAAGCCTAGTCTAGGCCAAATAGGCTTAGTCTATACATTGTTACTCAAAACCACCTCTAAGTGTTTTTTCATGATTTTATGATATTTTAAACATTTATAAATGATAAAATAAACTCCTTCCATGATTTTTCAAGGTTTCAATAGTGTCCAACTCATCTCCTGACCATTTTGATATGAAGCCTGTAAGGTGTATCTTTCTGGGAGTAACCTCTACCTCAGATAGAAAAAATGGAAATTCCCCAATTTTATTAGGTAATGTGAATATATTATGGTATTATATAGCTCTTTAGGACTCTCTACACAAAATATTAGGTCTAGATCATACTCCTAGAATCCTAAAACGTTGCAAACTTTAAGGTTGACTTCTATAGCACTAAATATGTACAATGTTGGTGTCTTGATTGCACATTGCATGTTGGAACCCTCCATGATCTATTTACTTAGTATGGTAATCATGTAAAATATAAAAAATCATTGTTAAATTTTAAATAAACATATCAACACTCCTAAATTTTATGCCAACTCAAAGTGCACTCATCTCTTCTTGGCTAGACTAGACTAGTAGACTATGTATTATGTTTCTCAAACAAGGCAATTCTATTGTAGGGTGTCATTAAGAATTAGACCCTATAAATTATGCCCTAAGACCTTATTGAATCATTTAAACTCATTCCATACTTTATTTATTCCTCTTAGACTTATATCTACCCTTAGGTCTAGTCAATCTCCAAGTTGTATACCCTTTGCATCGTATCAGTTCACATTCCAATTTTAGGTGGTCATTTCAATGACCAAGTGGCCCATATAGGTGAATATTTTATCACTTATATGTGGTGTAACATGAATTAGTATCCTATAAAATCCTCAAATATCCCATATTATTCACTAAGATAAATACCATGTCTTATATTCAACCAATAATCAAACTACTAAATTCTCAAATGGCATCATTCTAAAATCAATTGTAGTTGTCTATCTTGAATATAAAACGGCCAATGTAGGTGGTAGTTTGAGTCCAAGCCCTAAATCCTAACTCCATAAAATGTTAATTTCACTATTAGTGTTACTCTCACCTCAATAATTCCATTTTCCATGAATATATTCTCCTATCATGCCACCTTGGACTATAAGGTCATTTGAACTTCAAAACAATTTATAAAACACTACCTTCTAGAGTGAAATAATTTATACAACAAAGGTCTCCTTTACATCACGTCTTGGGACTAAAAATTTATCCTATCATTTTGTATTACTTCTATTATGTTTGGGTTGTACAATGAAATATTTTAAACCAATTTATACCTCAATATAATCCATCATGATAGGATCAAAAGTATTGTACGATCTTTATTTTAGAGTTTTTAAGGTAACAAATCCTTGAAACAACCTTCTTGACTTAGGAGCATGGGTTAAAGATTATTTATTACTTTATGAATATAAAATTATCACCATGACACATTAAATGTTACAATACCCCAATTATGGTCCATCAAATTTTAAACAACTTCATTTTCAGCTGCGCACTCCTCTGTGGACCACTTGTAGGTGCACATAAGTAACAGATAATGTAGAACTGTATGCATTAGAGAATTTGTGATTGTTGACTATTTTGAATAATATTAAAATTAGGTCAACACATTATATTCTGAAAATTGATATATGGGTCTCTTATGATGTAATAGGTTGTCTCATAATCTTTTTGATATCATTTAATGAACTATTAGCCTTGGTCATAGTCAAATATTATTCCTAAGTCTTTTTGTGTCACTTAGGGGTCATTTTAGAGTAATTAATGAGATTTGTATGGTTTCCAAATGTGTCCAAGTATTTAAAAATATATTTCAAGGTCCAATATATCAGGTACATGTCATTCCTATCAATCCTAACTAGGAACTTATGGGTTCCTACCTCAAATCAAGACAACTAAAAAGAGGAGATTTTGGTAGTTGTATGGCCTATAGAGGAGTGTGGCACATGTTTAAAGATCATAAAATGACCCTTAAACTTAATTTAATTAATTTAAATGATTGATCAACTTTTTAAGTATCAAATATGTAACAAAGCCATTTTATTTATCCATCACTCCACTAAGCATGTAAAACTAGTCGAAAGGTCTTCTAATGGTATGACCAGTAAGAGAAGTTTCAAGTAAAATGATCTTGGTGGTAGATATTATGGTATATTTCACATTAATATAATGATTTTTAAGAATGGGTGCCTATAATTTATTAATAATTCTTAATAATTTCACTATCTCATTTTCCTTTTGAATCCCCAAACCCTAAATGTTTTACTTTTTTTTGAGCTAGTCCATACAAACCACTTGTTTAAATTGATTATAGAGGATGTAAACTTGTTTATTTCATGTTTTTAATATTTCTTTACATTTTTTTATGTTAATTTATGATCTAAATATTTTATGCTTTAGGTTAAGATCACCACTGCTAAATTATAGGCATGTTTCACCAAGTACATAAGTCCTAGTTCTTACAATGGTTTCAAATGAGTGTGTTATGTTATATTTAATATTTTTCATGTCATGATGATAAAATTATTTACCATCTCACTCTCCAAGGATATTATCAATGAATTTACAATCAATAATGTGATACAAAGTCAGCTCTCTACATGAATTCACTTATAGACATGGTGAATGAGGTGTGTAAAGTTCTAAGAATGTTCATAGAGATGAAATTAAAAGTTGTAAGAGTTTTGACACATTAATATAACATGAAAAATAAAACAAAATAATTCAAATTCTATATTTTGGACTATGACATTCAATTCAACTCCATAAATATTCCAATAGTCTAATACACACCTACAAGTCACGTATAGGATCTTGAGCACGTTAAGATGAGGAATTTGAACTTTTTTGAGGTCCTTTAAGGTTTAAAATATCCATTTTAGGATTTTTTTAAGATATAGTACTGGTTATAAGTCTGTACACTATATAAATTACCCATTCTCTACCTCAACTTCCCTATATGCTACAAGTTCACCTACAGGTGACTCTCACAGAGACATGAGAATGTTTCATGGAGGTGTGTGAACATGTTTTGAGACCTTCCTTAAGGTTATAAAAATTTTAGTGTGATATGATAATCATGATAAATATATAAATTAGTAGGTAGACTTGACGAGTCATATACATACATGGAGAATGAGTTTTAGGGACTTGTTTCATTATAAACTCTGAAACAAAGCCCTGTATACTTTTCGTGATAGCATATAATAGTGTAATACAGAGTCTAGATAGGTGTAAACAATTATATCACATATCCATATTATAGGAAATATTATTTAAACAAAGATATTGTATTTTTGGTTAAAATAATATAGTGTTGGAACGATCCCAACTTATTCATTCTTTCAATCCATTTGTTCAATGTTTTATACATGATGTTGAATCTTAGATGACCTCATAATCCAAAGTAGCATAGAAGGATCATATCACCATGTCAATTTATCATAATGATGTGAGAGTAACATTAATTAATTTTAAAAACATTAATATTGGTGGAAGTACCAAGTATGGACCTACATCACCACTTATAGGTGTGCCTTGACCTAGGAAAAGATCACTTACAATCTGACTATGAGTACTGGTAAGATTCATGGTGTAAACTAAGATATAAACCCTAAATCCACAAGAAATTTTAAATTAGGTTTAGCTACAAGACTCTAAATACATTCCATGAGGTCTAACACAATTTTAAATTTTTCAAGTCATCTATAGGATCCATTTTTTTCTTCTAAGATGGTCACCTATAGTTAATTATAAGGTGACAATGTACTAACATGTGAATGTATAATTTTATCATAAGTCTTTGTGAATGATGAGAAAAGTTAAAAAGAGTTTTAATGGAGGATAAATTAATAAAATATGTTTTTAAGGAATTGCATAAGGTATAATATGAAAATTTTACCTATAGGGATGCTTTTTAGAGCTCACAATGTAGTGATAGTTAAATGTTAACTAGGACTATTAAAATGAAGGGTCTACATTAAAAGATTAGAAAAGAAAGAAAGAATGATGAAAAGCCTATGATATTATTTAAAATAATTTAAATCACATGACACTCTCAATACATGGTAAATATATCATGGATGGGTTATAACACACAACTTGCAGTCATCACACTAATACTGGACATAGTCAATGCCTCATGTGTATATCTAGGGTTTTAAGGTGTTTAGAGGAGATAGGAGTTTGAAAAAATCCTAAAATTAAGTAAATAATGTCCCTATCACTAAATTAATCATTTAATACAATTATTTTATTTGGGGAAACAATAAAAGTTCCCTTTATTCTATCTCAGATAGAGGGTACTCCTAGGAAGATAAAAAACTATAGGGTTAGTAAAGAAATGACAAGAAGGTGGGTTGAGAGTAGTTTAAACCTTGAAAAAAGGTGAAAAGAGATAAATTGGACATGGAAAAAAATTAATTAATCACCATAGGTTATATAAAATAAATAGAGTGTCCCAAACTCACATAGGTACATATAAACCTATTATATCTTGAATAGGCCTATTGCTTTAAAGGAGTCCAATTCCTTTTCTGACACAAGTTCGACATTACAAAAAATTTAAAAATGGAAATGTGGAGATATAAGATGGGTTTTATCCTTTGATTTGTAGATAAATCCATGATGATCCATTTGTTTTCTTAAAATCATGATAAGGTATGGAGAATGTGAAGGAGAGTTTGAGAAGGCAAGTTTGTAAGCTCACACCTATACAAAGGATTTCCATGGGAACTTTAGGAGTTAACATAAGTTTAATATAATCCAAAACAAGGATCTAATGGTATTTTTTAATGGTTCAAATGTAAAAATTTTATGAACAATCCTTAAGGGTGAAAACTACCTAAAACCCTTGTTAAGGACCCGATGAAAAAAATGAAGATGAAATGGCATCCATATTGGATATTTTGAGTATGAAGATGATTGGAAATTTTAGAAAACTCTCTAGGCATACTTCACATTATATTGAGTTCTACCATACTTGTGCGAATAAGGTACAAACTACATTTCTTGACATATTTTGATGTTTTTTAGGTACATAAGGTTTTCAAGATATGAGGATCACTTCGAGAGTTATAATGGGACCTAACCTAACTCCTCATATTATTTTATTACATCATCAAATCTTTTAGGTATCTCTACGAACACCTCCACTTCAATTAGTCTAGAATGACATAGTGAGCAAAGAGTGATCACCAAGTGAGAAGGTGATAACTCCAATTAGGATAATTTTTAAACATTAATAATGAATATAATGGTATGAGGACACTTTAAAAGTGTCATACCATCACCTGTATGGATTATTTTTAGAAATTTATGAACATTTTAGTGCCAAGTGTGAATATAGGTCTAAAGAAGTGTGATTGTTACTACAAGCAATGAGAAAAATTGTTTAAAATAATATTGATGATTAGGGACACATATAATTTAGTTGGATCTTTCTTCCAACTCCATATTCATAGTGAAATAATGTTATCTATTCATGTTCTATCGTGGAGTGCTCAAGAGAAGCTAATGATGAGGGTAGTTTCAAGAAGCCAACTAAGAGACTTCTATGCCAGATTTAAGAAGTTTCATACATTTGAGGGGTATGTGTCACCAAATAATTTACATGGTTTTTATCATAAATAATTTTCCCACAAACATAACTCCTTCTCTCAGCTTGACAAGTGTTTTTGAGACTTTTGAACTTCATTCTTTTCTCTCCTCTCTCATTCTATAAGTAGTGTCCATTTTGGCTCTTGGTTGATTATTACACACCATATATGGAAAATCCAAATTGGTTTTATGTTTCTTTCTGCATTCTAAAAATAAATGAAATATTTTTTGAGTTCATATAACATTTTGTATAATTGTGTAAAGTAATAAATGGTGAATTCTAGTGATTTTATCCTTACTTTTACTTATCATTGCTTGTCTTGTGAAAGAATTTATCATTATAATATGTCATATAGAATATATCTAATGTGTTGGCATCTATTAATGTGTAAAAGTGTCCTTGGATTCATAATTTTTATATCTTGTCTACTTACCTTGAGTTGTCTCATGCATATCACCTCTATATTGAAATACTAATGTTAAAACATATTAGGACTTTGAAGTTAGTTTATAGGTCTTGTTTTTTAGTGAAATAATTATGATATGATTATGGAAATATTAATTGTGTATCACCCCTGAATATTAGTTTCATGCATATTTGTGCCACTTTTTCCACAAGCAATCAGTTAACATAGGTGATAAGCACTTCAAGGTAAATTCATGGAGTTTGCCTTAAACCTAGTGGTTTACTTCTAATATAGGTAGACCCACATACCTATAATTATTCAAATGTAAACCAAATACAAGAGTAATATTTAAAAACTTCCTCTAGGTTACAATATTTGGTGATAATAGTTATGGCATTCCCAATGGGGCCATTATCCTAAAGATAACTTGTCAAGGTGAATGTTGGTCTTGACAACATTAGCCTCATATTGGTGTGCTACTAAATATTTGGTAACTCAATTCAAGGTAAAATTTGATTGTATACAATTGTTTTCTCATATATTTTCTCTCATACTTCATGCTCCTTACTAGTTCATCTTCTATTAGATTTTTCAAACCCATCAATCCACCTCTTCAACCTAAACTTCCTCTTGAATTTCAACATCCCCATCCCATTCTACCATTTGAATAACAAGAGGACATTGCTGTCAAAGATGATCAATAAAGTGAGGAATATATTGAAGAAAATATGTTTAGGTAACATGACTTACCTACCTTTAATACTAAAAGTCCAATCCATCTTAATGCATATAATTCCATTCCTGTTAACACCACAAAGAATGTTCCCAAATTTAACAGTGAAGGCCATGTTATTCCTAGTGAGCACATTAGGGACATTTTAATTTTTTGTATTTCTCGTAATGTCACTAAGGAAAATATTTCCATTAGAATATTTAGCATGTCCCTTAGAGGGAAAACACTTGATTTTTATAGAACTTTTCTCAGTGGTTGCATCACAACATGGTATGATTTTTAAGTGTTATTAATTTCAAGATTTGAATATGAAAGTGACCACACTTCACTCAAACATCAGCTCAATGTGATCCAAAGATCCCCTAAGGAAAGGATGGATGACTTCAATGAGAGGTTCCAAAAGACTTAATATAGTTTTCCTCCTCCCATAAGACCACCTACTAACTTTGTGTTCCCTACAAAATTGAGAACCATTGATACTGATATTTCCATCATGCTACAATTCATGGGTGGTTTCACTCTTCCTAAAATATATGAACTTACTATTAGATCTGAGAATGGCCTTCTTCAAGTAGGAAAGCTACCTCCTAAAGTGTCTATGACTCTACTACCTAATCTTCCTACTACTAATTTAAACATTTACCAATTTCCTAATGTAAATGTTAATCCTAGGATTGCTACTAAGAAGGTAGATAATTCTATGGATTAAGATACAAAAATTTAAATGTTAATATCTCAACTTAAGCAAGCCAATATGCAACTAAGTGTTAACAAAAACCCATATCCCTATCATCAGGAATATATTAAATAATTTGGGAGAGGAAGAGGTCAATGGAAACCTAATTTTAATAGGCCTAACAATGTATATAGTCCTAATTTTACATATAACATAAGAGATACTATACTAGTGCATATCAACTTCATGCAATGATAAAATTGGAAATAAGTCCAATTAATGGATTCTAGGGAAGCTAGATAGTAATTTATAGTTGTTCAAGGGGGATTAACTCCTCTCCTATCAAAAAAATATGATGTTATAATGTAAACTAGTCAAGGTTGGTATCCTTAAATAGAAATCTTCACCAACTTTGTAGTTGAAGATACCATTGTGATTAACCAAAGAACTTATATTATAGATAATAAAATATCCAAATTGAAGGATCTAGGAGGTGATAATAATTTAACTACAAGTTAATATAATCCTCTTATAAGGTATCAAGCCATGGTTGCAATAATTTCAGTCCCTAGGACTCCTACACCTCCTCCAATTCAAAATGTGGTAAGGCCTACCCAAAGTGCTTCAATTCTTAAATTTCCAACAACTTATTTTCCTCTAATGACTCAAGAGAATGTAAGCATTTATTCTCTAAACATATTAGATTCATTTAATAATGAAAAAGAACACATTTCCGCTAAGGACTCAAGAGAACGTAAGCATATATTCTCTAAACATAGTGGATTCATTGAATAATGCAAAGGCACACATATCCCTTTGGGATGTCCTCCATATTCTTGGCCAAAAAGATCCTTAAAAAAATAGTTGTCTACAATCCATGATATTTATTAATTTATAATAAATGGTCATGGTAGCGTATCCCTTACCAATTACCTTGAAAACATTGTGGAACCATCTACCAAAGATAGGAAACCTTCACATTTTTACCTCGCTCTCATTGTGGGTGATAAACTAGTTCATAACTGCATAGTTGATAGTGGAGGCTCTAGCTCATTGATGGAAAAGGTTGGATATGATAGGTTGGGCCTAAAATATTTATCACATATAAATTTAGTGATTTATTTTTATGCTACAGGTACTAAGACAATAGGATTGGTTAAAGGCTTTAAGGTTTTTCTCCATGACTATCCTAGTTTCCCTATCTTGCAATAAATTATTGTTGTGTACATGCCTACTTATTTTTCAATATGCCTTTCAAGAGATTTTATATCCAAGATAAGTGGCCACATTTCAACTGAATAGTTCTTCTTAGCCTTTATAATAAGATATGGAACCAAGGTGACTATAATAATTTAGCAACTTTTAAGGTTTCACATTGAGCCCTATGTTGAAGCAAGCTCTAACTTGAATTATGTTATCAATGAGAAGGAGAAGTATAATGTAGATTATTGTGATTATTTTAAGATTGAAAATATAAATAATTTTTTTATAGATGAGTAAGGTACATATTCTTATGAGCATGATCCTTATACCTAATTTGAATAGACTAACCTTAGAACCTATATCATCCATGAAGAGGAATTTAAGTTAGCTAAGGTAAGTGTTGAACATTTTTTCTCAAAAGAAACTTAAATTAAATATTTTATTCATGTATATGATAATTATAGATTAAAGATCTTGATAAGTCACCATAGTGAGAAGGAGTATGTATTTTTGTATGCAATTGATGAATCTACCCTTCATGATGACATTCATGACAAAGAGGAAGATGTCTTATGGAAAAGGTCCAATGCCATATGTCATAAATTTTATTAGTTAGTTAAGACTTATTATCCTCTAAAATATTTCATATTTTATGTTAAGTTTACTAATGATCCAAACAAGTAGGTTATTGAATGCCTTGTTAAGCATGAAAGTCAATGTCATACTACTATTCAAGAAGTTAAAGTATTATAGAAGTCTCATGAGTCCAATGAAGATTTTATTATGATTAAATAATAATCAAGAGATAAATATAACTTAGAAACAAATTTATACATGTTGGATTATGGTGAAGAGGAACTTGATGATCATACACATCAAGTACATTATGCCTAAGAGGATGGAAATGTTGAGGTAGTTGTCATGTCTTCCAACCTGTAGTTTGAGGAACATCTAATGGATATTTTAGAGATCACATTAGTTGAAGAAAAAATAATGAACCTTGGAAAGTAAGAGAGAACATTCATGAAGAATCTAAATATTCCACTTGTAGGCATGATAATATATAGGTATGGTAAGTCATTTCACCATATACCAAGTCAAGTGTTTGATGATGAGCATGCCTTAAATGATACATTGATTTCATGGAGTGAAAAAGATACAAGAGGAACCATATTTGACCCTAGTTTAATTATGGTAATATTCCCTTCACCTCATGAGTTAGGTCTTTTAAATATTAGATTAGGTATGTTTTTTGTTTCAATTATGTGTGTTGTGTTCCATAAGTGTTCTTGAAGACACGTGTTTGTTTCCTTTGATATGTCTTATTTTGTGTGTATTTTATTTGTAGTTTGGTATGTTTTAAAGGAAAAATTAGTTTCAGACTTATTTATAGGTAACCCCATGGCCTAATGGATAGGATTGGGCTACTGGTCATTAGTATAGCAAGCATACCACCCCTAGGAAATCACCAAGAATGTTGACTATTTTACCCAAAGGTCAAAATATGTCAACCCCCTATAGTCTAAAACTTGATATAGGGAACACTTATGATGTTTAATAGTCATTTGGATGTCATTTAATGACATATTAGCCTTGGTCATAGTCAAATTCTATTTTGAAGTCATTCTATGTCAATTAGTGTTCATTTTAGAGTTATTAATGAGAGTTGTATAATTTACCAAGGTGTTAAAGTGTTATAATCTCTCTTTTAACATCAAATATGTTATGGAATCATTATTATTTTTAGTCATAACTTAAAACGTTATCTTATTCTAACTAAAATCAAGAAAACAAGTGAAAAAGAGGAGGTTTTGGTAGTTGTAGAACCTATAGAGGTGTGTCGCATGTGTGTCAAGCTTATACAGTGACCCATTATCCTCCCTAAATCCATTTAAACTCTTGATCATAGTTTGAAGTAAAAAAAAATGACCAAACTTACTCTATTTTTCCATCACTCTAATAGGAATGTAAAACTAGTCAATCGGTCTTCTCATGGTATGGCCAATAGAAGAAGTTTCAGGTCAAATGCTCTTGATGGTATATAGTACAACTAGTTTTCTTCACATTTATATTAGTATTTTAAAGAATGGATGATTATACTTTATGAAATATTTTTAAGAGGTTGACTATCTCATTTTTCTTACTATTCTCACACCCTAGAGGTTTTACTTTTGTTTGAGCTAGTCCATATAAACCACTTATTGAAATTTCTTCTAGAGGATGTATAATTCCTTATTTAATGGAATATATATGTGTTTTCATATTTTTATGTGACTTAATGAGATAAATAGTTCAAGTTTCAGGTTGAGATCACCAATACTAAGTTACATGCATGTTTCACCAAGTACAAAGGTCCTGGTTTTGACAATGGTTTCAAATGGTTTTGTTATGTTATATTTCATGTTTTTCATGTCATGAAAATCACCTTATTTCCAATATCACTCTCAAAGTTTAATGTCAATTAATTTGAAGATAGGAATGTGATACACAATTAGTCTACTATAGGAATTCACTTAGATTCATGGCGAATGAGGCATGTGAAGTTTTGAGAATGTTCATGGAGATGTAATAAAAGGTTTTAAGTGTCTGGGAACATTCCTAAAACATGAAAAATCAAACCAAATCATTCAAATGCTATATTGGGTAATGCCACATTCAATTTAACTCCATACACAATCCTATAGTTTGATAGACATCTATAGGTGACCTAAAAGAGGTTGAGAACATTAAGATGAAGTATTTGAACTATTTAAGGTCATTTACGATTGAAAATATCCATTTTAGGATTGGTAGAAGATCTAGGAATAGTTATAAGGCCATACATTATGTACATTACTCATGCTCTACCTCCTCTACCCTATATATTAAATGTTCACCTACAAGGGAATCTCATAGAGACCTGATAATGTTTCATGGAGGTGTGTGAACATGTTTTAAGACCCTCTTTAAGGTCTTAAAATGTTCAAAGTTACATAACAATCATGGTGAAGCTATAAAGTATCAGGCAGACTTGAGGAGTAGTATACATATATGAAGAATGAGTTTTATGGACTTGTTTCCTTAAAAGCTCTGAAATATATCCCTACATACTTTTGGTGCTTTCATATAACAATGTAAAATGTAGTCTAGATAGGTCTAAATTATTCTATAATATATCCATATCATAGGATAGATGCTTTGACCAAAAAGAGTGGATGTTTGGTTCCAAGAGTATAGTGTTGGATGGATCCCAAATTATGCATTATTTCACTACATTTTTTTAATGTTTTTTATAATATGTTGAATCTCAAATAACCTCTTAGTTCAAGGTAGAATAACATGAACATATCACCATGTCAAGTGATCTGAATGAGGTGAGAGGCATACTAAGTAATATAAAGAACATTAAGAGGGGTAGAATACCAAGTATGGACCTAAATCACCACTTATAGGTGTTCCTTACCCTAAAAAAATCTCACTTACAGTTTGAGTGTGATTATTGATAAGATTAATGGTGTGAACTAAGAGATGAACCTTACAACCATAATCACTTGTCAATTGGAGTTGGTTTCAAGAATCCAAAGATATTCCATGAGGTGTATCACATTTTAAAATGTTTTAGGTTATATGTAGGATCCCAATTTTCTTCAAGTATGGTCTCTTACAATCAGTTGTAGGGTGACAGTGTAATAACATGTGATTGTCTAGTCTTTTAATCAGTCTTTGTGCATGATGAGAGAAGATAAAAAGAGTTGGAATGGATCATAAAGTAATTACAGATGATTTTTAGGTAGTGAATAAGGTCTAATATTCAAATTTAAGCTATAGGAATGTTTTCTTGAGTAAGCAACATAGTCAAAGTTGACTATCAACCATGCCTATCCAAATTGAGGGTCTACATTAAGAGTTTGGAAAAGAAAAAATGAATTTTTACATGATGAAGAGATTATTTATAATTATTTCCATCACAAGATGATATCAAGACTTTAAAAATAGAGCATTGATGAGTTATAACACACAACTTGTAGTTAACACACTAAACATGAACATAGTCAATGCTTTAAGAGTCTTTCTTGGGTTTTAAGGTGTTTAGAGGTGTTAGGTGTTTGAAAAAACCCTAAAAATAAGTACATATGGTCCCTATCACTTAATTAATCCTATAAACCATTTATTCTATCTAAGGAAATATGGGAAGTACCCTCTATTATATTTCAAATAGAGGTCACTCTTATGAAGATAAAATACTAGAGGGTTAGTGAGTAAATGACAAGGTGGGTTGAGAATAATCTAAACCTTGAATAATGGTGTAGATAGATGAATTATACATGGCCCAATAATAATTAATCCCCACAAGTGATAGAAACTAAACATAGTGTCCCAAACCCACATAAGTGTAGACATACCTATTAGATCTTTACTAGGCCTATTTCTTAAAAGTAGTCTAATTCCTTTTATGACACTAGGTGGATATTCCAAAGAATTAGAACATGTACATTTGGAGATATAAGATGTGCTTGAGCCTTTTATTTTTAGAGAAATCCATGAATGAGCCATTTTTTGGCTTAATGTGAAGGAGAGTTTGAGAAGAAAGTTTATAATCTCACACATATATGAAGGATTAAAAAGGAACATTAGGAGATAATATAAGTTTAATATGGTCTCAAATAATTATCTTGTGGGATTTATTTAGTATTCCAACATCAAAATTTTATGAACAATACTTAAGGGTGAAAAATATACAAAACCCTTGGTAGAGATCCAATGGGAAAGATGAAGAGGAAAATGAATCCATATTGGATAGTTTGAGAGGGAAGATGATTTTATATTGAAGATAACTCTCTAGGTATCCTTCCTATCAAATTGTGTTCTACACTACTTATACAGTTAGGGTAACAAACTACTTTTCTTGACATATTTTTATGTCTTTAAGGTACATAACGGTTCACAGAGATGAAGATCACTTTTGGAGGTAGAATTAGACCTAACATAACTCATATTCATTTAATGTCTCGTCAAAACTCACAAATATCTCTATTAACACCTTCACTTCACCCAATCTAAAATGACATAGTGAACAAAAATTGATCAACATGTGAGAAGGTCATAACTCTAATTGGGAAGAATTTCAAGGTTTTCATACTGAATCTAATGGAATGAAGACCCAAAAGTGTCATACCCTAACCTATGTGTATTACTTTTAGGAAATGATGAGTATCTTAGTGCCAAATATGAAGATAACTCTAAAGAAGAGTGATTGTGACTACAAGTAGTGAGAACAGTTGGCCAAAAGAATATTAATGATTAGGGACACATCCAATGAATGTTGAATCCTATTTAAAAATGCATATAAGATACCCATATGCCATATTTTATGAGTTTCATAACTTTTAAGGTGATGTGTCCACAAAGATCTTACATTTTATATCTCATACATCATTCTCCTACAAACATAACTCCTCTTAGCTTGACAAGTGTTTTAGTGACTCTTGGACTTCATTATTTTCTCCCCTCTCTAAAATTCTATAATTAGTAGCCATTTAGGCTCTTTTTTTATAATTCCACACTATGTATGTAAAATCCCTACTAGTTTGATGTCTTATTTTGCCTTTGAACAATAAATGCAATCTGGTTTGAGTTCATAGTTCATGTTCTATTTTTTCCCCTTTTCCCACAAATAATCACTTAATATATGTGATAATCACTTTAATGTAAATTGAGGGGGATAACCCTTAAACCAAGAGGTCTATTTATACTATAATTAAACCCACATACATATAACTATTCAAATGTTTCCCAAATCTTAGAGCAGGCTTGAATAACCTCCTCTAAGGTACAAGATTTAGTGACAATAGTTATCTCAACCAATCTCATACTATAATTAGATATATCAAATACATTATTTATATATCATGATATATCCCAATGCATTAAGAAACTTATGGTTGACCACCATGGGTGTTCAGGTTCCTCTTTTCTCTTGCCTGTAGATGAATACTTACAAGAGACTGACTATGTGCCATATATGACTAATTTAGTCCCTCAAAAGATTAAATAGATACAATAAAACTTATGGAGGGGATGATCATCATGTTTTTAGAGGTGGAAAACCCCATCTATTTTTATTTGAAAGCTAAAACATGAAGATAAAGTCCATTATTGAGGAACTCTTGTCTGTAAACTATGGCAATGTCTTTCACTAGTAGTATAAGATGATTGATGCCCATATTTTGACTTCCACATGTGAAAACCATGTCAATAATAATTTGAAAAGGATTTTCATGCTTTTAAATACCATGTAAAGTACCTAGTTTATATGGACCATTGAAAAAAATATAAACCTCTAAGGTGTAGGCATAAGCATACATAAAGGAGTAGTCAACTTCAAAACAATGGTTCATACAACATGATAAAATAATCTCCCAAATAATTATATATATTTTATGTATACCATGTGGAAAATATACTAACAAATAGATTTGACCTTAATCTACCTCTATTGTCCATACTAAACAAAAACTAGTTGGTCAT
>JARHVA010006399.1:555000-567500 GCA_037957365.1 Torreya grandis
AAATGTTTTATAAAATGACACTACAAGTTTACAAGGGAAACATATAATATCTAGCCCATCTGGGCTTGTTAAGATATTTTTTGTGGATGATTTCTGCATGATGCAAAAGTGTTTCTCATGGGGGGATTCCTATCTTTTCAATGTAATTATTATTATGTTTTCTTATCTTGTACACTGGAAGGAAAAACTTTAATGGCATGATGTGGGTGATTCTAAAAATTATTAAGGGTGTTTCAATTTGGGGGAAGTATCAAAGAAGAAAGATTTTTAAATATGTTCTAATATTATGTAAAAGTCTTATCCTAAGTTGTTTCATAATATCAATGAATATTTATTGATGGAATAAATTGGTGCTAATCTAAGGGGTTATATTTAATATATTGAGAAATAATGTGTGAATGATAAAGATGAAGTGATCTTAGATGATTTTGAGGCTTCAATTTTGACTTTGTAAGGGTATATTTAAACTATTGAGAGCCATAAATTTGAAATAGTATATTTAAAAGGCATAACTTTTAGAATAGGGTTTTTAGATGTTTATACTTGGACTAAGGGTAAAGTGGTGGTGGTTTTATGTCAAAATGGGAAACATTATTTGGAAAACTTGAATAATGTCTATGAAATTGCATGATATGATAAATAATTTGTAAGGGAGATATTTAAAATTAGGATAAAGGAGCTTTGAGATTATAAATACATTCATAAAGTTATAAATGGTTTGAAGACTTCACTGGGATTTTCATAAAATATAAAAAGAAGTTATTTTTCTTGTATACCTTATCCTGTTTTCTATGCTTTAAATATGAAACAAATGTGTGTTAAGTTTATTTTTTATGTGTAATTTACAATATTTATTTGTATTTTATATCTCCCTATATCATTTTAGGCCTTTTCTATGTCTTTCGAACAAAATGAAAACTTTTTGTCTGAGGTATATTTGCATAACATGTTTTTTCATCCATGTCTTCCTATAATAATAATATTGTTTTTGGAGATGTTATAATTAAGGACTTAATTTTTATATTCAGAATGAAAGTATATTTTCCAAGAATTTTTTTTTTAATTCTTTGACAGAAAATAAATATCCATCGGCTCATTGACATAATTATGACATTAAAAAAGATATAAATAATGATTCATTAAAAAATACTACTATATATATTGAGAGCGAGGTTTTTAAATAATATGTTTGGTTGGGGAAATATTTTTTATTCAAAGTTTATCAAAATTGTTGTGAGATATGTGCACTTCTTCTTTCTACACTTATTCGTTATATGACAAAAATTAAATATATTCAGTCCACTACTATTTTACTATATGCATTGGCAATGATGATCTTATACTTTGAGTCTATTTTAAATGGTACTAATGTATGCATAATATTAAATATTTAGTTCCTAGTGTCATGGTTCCCATAGCATATTCATGGATGTTTTATCCTTTGAATGAAGAACATAAATAAGAAAAGTGGAAGGTAGTGGAAATGAAATGATATTGTATGTCCCATATAATGTCTTGATAATGTAATCTCTAATTTTAATAGTGTCTACAAAAGAGGAGTTTATTAAACTTATTAATCCTAATTTATCAAGACCTTAGAGATGGAGGTTCTATAGTTTATTGTGGATTATATAGTTACACAATCATTTAAGGCTATGAATTTCTTCATGATTGAATTTATGGTTCCAATTACATATTTGGGTTGTTTATTTTTTCACATATGGGGTGGATTTTTAAGGTTTTTAGTACATAAGATATGACTAGGTTGCCAATGAATTTTGTTTCTTAAAATTTTAAGGTATGTTTTGTACTTTTAGCATGTTTTTATCATGTTGTGGAAGTTCAAATTTTGTAGATAGGGATTTTTAAAAATAAAATTATATTCCTTAAGAGTGTTCTTCTCCGTTTCTCTCTATTAGAACATATATTTTTAATTTTTTATGAAGGGTAAATTTTTTTATAATAATATGTGATTATTTAATTAAAGAGAAAATGACCCTTCAACCATATTCTATTGAAAAAAAATAAATTTAAAAGTTTTTTTATGGAAATCAATGTGGATAATTTATAGATAATATAATTTGATTAGATGTTCGTCATGAATATGAGTTTAAAATTTTATTTTAAGTACCTAAATAAATTTTATGTTTTATATAAATTATTTTCCAATTAGATTAAATTATATTTTAATGATAAAATTTATAAAATATTTATATTTTAATGATTAACCATTAAAAAAATAATCACTTTGAGTGTCCTTATTTATGTAATATATATATATATATATATATATATATATATATATATATATATATATATATATATATATATATATATATATATATATATATTTGATAGGGTAAATAAAGCTAGTTTTATAGGTATCTAACAACCAAAAAGTTTAAAAGTCTAGATCCAAGATCAAAAAACAAGCCTATAATGATCATAGTATACATAACGTATTATTTTTAGTAATTAAAAAAAAACTAACAATAGATATAGAAAACACATAAAATGAAAAAGCTAAGTAGAATGATAAATCTCCTAATATTGACATGAGTAGCCTCCTAATTTGAATCTTTTCTTGGTATCTTATATACTTCCTTGGACATTATACCTCTCATCCATTTGGAAGGGCCTTTAGCAGAGCTTTGTCTGATCTTCTTCTAGGTGGACCTAGGGGTCCCTTTGGGTTGATGGGTGGACTGGAGGTTTTGAATATCTTTTAAAACCTTCACCAATTTACCAGTCTTGTCCTGTGGCCTTCATAATCATAACCATGTATAAATACTTTTTGAGCACCAAAATTTCATCGTTTAAGTAATTTCAATATTTGATGAGATTTGACATAGTAATCCCTAAATTTTATAGCTTATATAGGATGATAACTAATTCCCTACTTTGGTTCCCAATAGAATTACCTAATGTGAGATTTAAAAAACCCTTTAAGTTAGTTTCCTCCTTCCTTGGGGTATTGAAGTATTTTGGTTTTTTTATTGGAAGAGTTAGGGGATGGGGATAAATATCATTTGAAAGGGGTCTTGTCTAGATTAGTTGGGGGGAGAAGGATCAGTGGTTAGGGGATCCTTAATACTTTTTAGAGTGTTTAGGGTCTTGCTTATGAAGGCATTCATCTTTGTGGGGATTAATTTATCACATAGGGGTTCACCTTTCTGAAACACTAGGAAAATCAAGTAATGATGAATAATGTCAATATTATTACTAACATTGTAGGCTAGGGTAGTGATTTTAATATATTTAAGAAGATAATAAGGTAAGTTAATTATATATCTATGGAAATGATTGATCAATAGTAAAAGGCCTGAGAAAATAAAGGTGAGCTTACCTTCCATGGCTAGGTACTTCATGACTTGAAGGTAAATCTTTAGATAACACTTGGGAAGATTCTACCTAGGATAGCCCTTCTTGTCCATCTTTATGATGTCATCAATTCTTAAGAATTTTTGTTTGAGTTTGAGCTTCTAAATAATATTATTATATTCTTTTGTCCCTTCATAAGACATACCTGTTACTTCATCTATGTTTCCCTTAGACACACCCATTATTATTCCACTCATTATCACTATGCACTTATTCCAGATAAGCATGACATCCTTTAATATTTATTCATCATAGTTGGCTATACGTTACATGTAGGAAGTTAGGCCATGCTTGTGGATCTTCCTATACACCTTCTTTTACCCTCAACCTCTAATCATGAAAGTGGCTCAAGATGATCTCTATCACTCCCTATTATATACTTGAGAGTTTTTTACTTGATGTAGATATTAGTGCTTGTAAACACATAACCAAGCATTTGGTTTCTAGATAATTTAGCCAAGTTGTTATTTAAAATGGAGTGATTGTAGTTTATGATATGGAAATAATTATTTGATTAGGGAAGCAAATTTTCACACTTTTCATTAATTATTTCATGAGTACTTGTAAATCCATGTCACTTTGACATGTGACTACAATCATTATTCAATGTGTTTAAAATACAAGCTGTAAATTGGTCGGGATCCTCTAATATGACCAAATTATCAGACCCCACTCCAAAGTTAGAAAGGTAATCTATAATAGATTTACCCTCTCGATAGATGTGGATGATAAAGAACTCCACAAAAGAGGTGAAAAAGACCTAAAACATCATCAATGATTACTTTGATAGTAAGAGGGGGCTAATTTACAACCAATGGAATTGAGGATATTGAGAGAGTCTCCTTCAATGACAATCTTGGGGATTCAAACTTGAAAGGTAAGATGAATACCCCAAAAAGTAGCCATGGCATCATTAACATGATTAGTTTTGTGACTGGAGGACCCATGAAAGAAATAACAAATGATCCAAAATCATCCCTAGTCACACAGACCCCCTATAAGATCAAAATTATCTTAAAAGGTGTAATCAAATTTGAACTTGAGATAGGTAAGTGGGGGACAAGACCACTTGGTAGAACATCATGATTCCACTAATTTTAAGGATTCTACCACCTAGGAGAGGTTACAATAGTGCAAGATGGAACATTTCATTGGAAAGAAACTAAACTTATGCTTAAGGGTGAATGCTTTCTGATTCTCTAAGATAGAGGAACATAATAATCTAAAAATGGACCCAATAGAGGAATTTATATTAGTGAAGATCCGATCATTCTTCACCTTCAAGATGGATTAGATATAGTATGGTAAAGAAATATTCCAAAAAAATTAAAGAGAAAGGAGAGACCATGGAGGTTTCTATTGTAGAATGACGACTTGAATAGTGTTTGGGTAGACCAATGAAATAAGGAATTGTGAGAGCAATAGATTCCACACAGAAAGGCTGAAGGAGTAATCTAGAAAATGGTGTAAAAAAATATCAATGAATGAGAGATAAAGTGAAAAGTGATTGGGGATGGTCATTCCCAAATTAATTAAATTTTCCATAGTAAGGATCATATATTGTGCCATCAACTAAAATAATATTTGTATGGAATTAGAAAGTAGGTAGTCCTTTTATTTAGAAACTTCCTTACAAATTCATTTGCATAATTTTCTTTGGAACAATGTGAATTTTTAAATATTATTCCAATAATTATAAATGATAATTAGAATGTTGACCTAACAAGGTCATTCATGAGATTAAAAATCTAGACTATGATTTTAATCATAGATAATGATAAATATCTAAGCCTTGATGGATTGCCCCTATGGTTTTTCATACAATTTTTGAGAAACTTAGATATGGATATTTTCAAATATTCTAATGAATCCTAATTATTAGAAAAACATTAAATATTATAATTTTACTTTTCTATCTCTGATAAAAAAAAGAGAGATAATGTGGACTCCTTAAATAACTTTGAACCTATATTTATTTTAACACCATATAAAAAATAATTTTATAATCCTTTTATAATTGTCTGTAATCCCTCTTTGCTCTTCTTATTTTAGCTAGATTTATTTTATAAATTAAAATTTAAACATTATTAATGGTAATGAAATTAATGTATCATATTGAATGGTGATGACTATTGAAGTGTTGGACATAAATAACTTTAGGGTTTATTGAACGCACATACTTTAGTTCTAATGGTGGTGATTTGTTGGATAAGCCAATCTAGAGATAGGGCAATTATTATCAAGGCATTGAAGAAATATTATGTGTTTCAAGGGGCTAATCTAGGTTTACATAATGAATAACCAATGGTGGAGGTAATGGAAGGATGACAAAACCATAGATAGGATGTTAGAAGATCCATAGTTGGTAGGGTCGATAGATCTATTTTTGGATTATAATTATCCTTACTCATATTTTATTTAGGATGCAACCCTATACTAGTGGAATTTAGGGTTTACATAGAGGGTTTTTGAAAAAAAATAGGAGGAAAAGAAGGGGAGACATGATGACCCTCATTTTATAAGACAATCTAAAGGAAAACATATATTATTACATTAATACCTATAAAATCTATTTTTATAGTCTAGTTTGATGAAAAAAGATGGATGTACTATTGGATATAGATGATAAGATCTCATCTTCTGACATGTCGATTCAATATATTTTTGCTTTGTCTTCTATACCTTCATGGATTTATTTTAAAAATCTAGTGGAAGGTAAGATTGAAAACTAGCCTTGTTCTTGAGGAATTTTCATTTTGACAATTATTTCTATAAAAGATAAAGAGGCCATTTTATCTAATTTTTTAGATATGTAATAATCATGTTCTTATAATTAAACCATAACATATAGATTTGATCCCTTACATAAAAACTTTTAACATAAAACCTATTTGAATCTACTTCCCTAATCTTCCTCTTTAATTTTGGGATAATATTGTGTTTAATGCCATAGGAAATACTATTTTGGAATTTTGGATTATTTATGTTATAACAAAAGAAAGAAGACATTTTAAATTTTCCTACATATTGGTATATGTTTATATATTTAAGGAATTCATTACACATGTGGAGTTGAAATATAGAGATAGATCTTAGATTCAAACACTTGAATTTGATTGAGTACCTTTAGATGTAGAAGATGATTTCAAAATAGGCATTTAGTTAATGATTTTCCAAGTATTAAGTATAAAAATCTAATAATTGATTGAAGGAAATTGGGATCAAACAACATATTATTCAAGTTTCTATTTAAAGTGAGGATGAAAATGAAAGGCATAATTTTGATACAAATTTAGGTCCTAATATACTAATCATGTGAATTTAATATTTTCACTCTATGCAATTAAATTTAACTCATGTTATTAATATACTTTATTAGAACAATTCATGCATTCATAATATTATATCAAATGTGATTCTATGTTAAATTAATGTGAGGGTGGTATGACCATCTTCATAATGATAAGATGAAAAGTTGTAAGCTCTTGAAACATGATGAAAAAGCACTAGCCTCTATTTTAGGAGGAAAACCTATAATTTAATGATGTCAAAAGTATATTATAATTTCAGATTTAAATTCCTATCAAAACAATAGATAATTTTAAAAAAGCGGCACTCAATTTTGAGGTCATATCCAAATGTTATGCCTATTTCAATTGGCAGACTCAATCTTTGGACTATTAAACTTTGAAGCATAAATTGTTAAACTCTAGAGCTTCCTTGAGAGTGCTATAATGTGAACCATTATAACATTTGGTTATTTATTTTAATTTTTTGTTATATTTTAAGGATGGGAAAGATTAAATACAAGTTTATGGAAGATATAAGATATGAGAAAGAATAGCAATAAGGAAGATAATTTGGATTTACATTGTTTGTAATAAGCTGAGTATTTGTTATTGTGATCTCATTGTATCCTAGATATAGATGGTTGGTTTACTTGTGTGGAAGTAAAAATAAGTGTCTAATAAAGTGTATGTGATAGTTTTTAATTATGTTTTCGGCATGATGGTAATGTATGTTATGTTCATATAGGCCAACATAGTAGTACCTTGTATGCTTTTGCATTACATAGTGAAAGGGAACTGTGATTGTCCTCACCCACTCTATGGTTTACCCTACTCTATTTTTTCCCACATTGGGTTTATCTAAGATAAATTATAGTTTGTGTGTTTTATGTTTTCCTCATTCATTTTCTTGATGTTTATGTTCAATAGGCTATACATTTAGTTTCAACACTTATTATTTATGTTTTTGTAAGGTTATTAACCTATAACAATCATATATAGTTGTTGTTAAGATATGAGAATATAATTTATGTTGATAATACTTTGAGTCGAATATCCACCTAGTTTGTGAATCAAAATGGTATAAGAGTTGGTATAGTTTTTATGTTGTTTGTGTTGGATGTTGAGTGCATTATAATTTTATGCCTATTACTAGCGCTACTAGTGTTACTAGTCAATGTTTCCTTCTTCAGTTTGAAGTAGGTATTTCCACAAGTAGAATCAAGGATTAAAATTATGGCCCATGATGATGATGAAGATTATTTAATAATAGAATAAAACTTTTAAAAACTTGAATAAAGAGTATCCATAATCTCTCTTTCTATAAGAAATATTGACCAGTTATATTCCACCATTGGGATTCTAATGGAGAAGCTTGGTGTTTCCATAGAGATAGTGAAATAAAACAAAGAGGACACTCCTAAAATCCATGATAAGTATGACGAACAACCTGATACGAACCCAACTCCACCACCATTGAAGGCTAAGGTAAAGATTGAAATTCAGTCCTATGATGGGGATGTGAATACACAAAGGCTATACTATTGGCTATCATAACTTGAGGTATATTTCAATTTTCCCCAGATTAATAAAAGTCAATAAATTTATTTTTCAAGGTTAAGATTATCTAATCATGTTGTAACCTGGTTTGAGAGTTATGTCTATTCCTTAGTTGTTAAGAATCTTCCTCCTATTACTATGTGGGATGATTTTGAGACGAAATCAAGAAGTAATCTTATCCTATTTGTTATGATGAATATAGGTCCATGTATTATCAACATATTAATAAAAAGCAATGCCAAAGCATGTAGGAGTACACTAGTGAGTTCCAAAATAAGGCTATCCAAATAGGCAAAGTAGGGAAAATTTTAGTGGCATATAATAAAAGACTTAGAGGTTTCAAGGTAAATCAATTTTAAAATTATAAAGAATCAGTTTAAAATGTGTATAATTATGTATGTGAATCATGAAATAGAATGTGATGAATCATGTATCTAAAATTATAAACCATATTTGTATACATGGTAGGTAAATAGCAATTTATAAATAGGAAATTAGGAACAAAATACACACTGATGGTAGGTGACACATTTGCATATTATAGATGATCATCAACATGATGTAGAAGGCTATCATCATGATGTAGACAATCATCAATAGGATATAGATAGCTATTATAAAAATGTAGATGACTATCAACATGTTTATCAATAGTCCTTTACATGTTTCTAAAAGTATAGATGATCATTTGCATATTGTTGATAACCATCTGCATCCTATCGATGACCATCTACATTATGTTGATGATCATATTCATCCTACCAACAACCATTTTAATCATGAAAATAGCCATTGACATGACGGAAATGATCATTGGTAGGATGTAGATGGTTTATGATGGGATACAAATGATCATCGATAGTATTTACCATGTAGTATTTCATCATCATGATGTAGATGTGCATGCACAACATGTAGATGACTGATGTAGACATGCATCTACAGCATGCAGATGATTATTTTCATGATTAAAACATGCATCTACATCATAATGATGTTCATATACATTTATTTTTTCTATGCCCCCTATGTAGTTACATATAAAAGGGAATCTCGTACTTCATTTGGCACTTATCCATAGTTTTCTTGCTCTCCTACCACTCTTTCACTCTATCTCCACAATTCCTTCCCTATTCTCCAATGATCAAGTTCAACACTAAATCAAGTTTGTAATAATGGATACCAAGAGATCATATGGCATAAATATTATCACAAAGTCAAAATTTAAAGTATCTTACAAAAATTTGACATGCACTTCGATCCTAAAAATTCTCCAACAAGAAGATACATATAGGAATTAGAACAAACACTACAAGTTCAAGGGGATTGTCTACATGACTCTTTATGCACATGATATTCACTTAGAAAAAAATATATTGGATAGATTAAATAGTGGTGAATAAATATTTAAAATTATCTTTAACACATGTTCTTTTATATTTGGAATCATTCCAGATGTTATCCATAGACTAAAAGGCCTACTTGATAAGCACTTGACCTCAGTCATAATGAAGGCCTCTCTCATCAATTATGATTAAAAATAATTGGAATTCATCTACATGTTCTTGGTGGATAGCATGAATTTTTTAATTTTATCAATCAATTTTTAGAATAATTTTACTTATCTTAATGGTTATTACTCAAGCTGATAATTCTTTTTTATTTATATATCCTCAAGGACACAATAAAATGTGGCTTAAACTTGTAGTAAAAAGTTATTTTCTACTTGGTATGACTAAAATTTTCCATGTGAGATTAGTTTTGCATGGAAGAATCTCAAACATTATATTATAGGCTCTTGTGTACATACTACATACTCTCAATAGTGAACAATTTTATTGGTGTTCATTCATTTCAAATAAAATTAAGGATGATTTAAATTATGATATTCATAATGGAAATTTTACATTTTCCTATAAAAATTATATTATGTAATTATACAATAAGGCATTTTTGTAATTACACAATACAACTATTCCAACCTATCTTCATCACCAAATGGTTGTCAATGCACTCTCTCTTGAGGCCCAGGAGGTTATTTTGCATTGCACTGTTATTATTTTCAAATAATTGTGCAAATAATTAATCATGATGTCATTAATATATAAACTATTTTGGTTATTTATTATAGAAAAATTATCTCAAATAATTACAAAATGAAATTTAGTAATTAAGGGGTGACAACCTACCAAGGATATGGTATAAATATACATTGATGGCTATAAAAAATCATCTCCACAAGTGTAAGCCATTACAAATAAAAAAGGCTTGTGGAATTTGATTTCACAATGATCCTCTCATATTGGTAGTATAAATTCATACACATTATCAACATTTATTTCATTGAAAAAATTTATAAGCTTATTATTGTAATATTTTAATCCTCACACACACACACACACACACACACACACACACACACACACACACACACACACACACACACACACACACACACACACACACACACACACACACACACGCGCGCGCGCACACACACACA
Source organism: Torreya grandis (assembly GCA_037957365.1). NCBI lineage: Eukaryota > Viridiplantae > Streptophyta > Pinopsida > Cupressales > Taxaceae > Torreya > Torreya grandis. The sequence continues at coordinate 565,732 of JARHVA010006399.1, forward strand.
CACACACACACAATGACATAGTATGGCATTCAAACACTATGGGGTAGAAGTAATCTAATTCAATTCAAATAGTAAGAAAAAGGTGTGTAGATTAAAATTAATTTTTTATTTTTGTTATATGAAAAATATTATATTTATTTTATCATTTTTATGATTTTGGGTCCTATTTCCAAGCCATTATTCTTCTCAAAGGAGAAATTTTGAATCACGACCACCACCACCTCACCCTATAAATATGGGAAAAGGTAAACATTTAGTTTTTTAGTACATAATAGTGTCACATTGCATTTGGAGACATTTGAGTTTACAAAAAAATTAATCAATAGTCTCCCAAGTGCTATGAGAACCACATTTGTTAAAAATATTTATCTTGATGAAGAGTTTTTTGGTATTGATAATGAAACCCCCATTCCATTTCTGAATCCTCATGATATGATATAGGGTCATCCTCTGATAGATCATTTACAATAGGCTTCTACACTAGTAACTCCACCCTGCACATGTACTCTTATTTCAGACATTCTCTAAGATATTCTATAAACTGATGACCAATGTACTTTTTTATAATTTCCAATTTATTAGTTGATCAAAATATGGACTTTGTTAAAGATCATTTTATCACTAAAATTTAAGATTTAAAAATATGGGAGTATTAGGAAAAAATTTTGATTTAGGAAACCAATGCATGATTTCAATATGATAAAAAAAACATAGTCAGTTGTATTCAATGGTTGAACATCAACCTACGTAAATTGATTTTTTAATTATAATGGTAGTTTATCGAGGTATTACAATGAGTAATATATTCAATGATAATGTTCTATAGGCTTGAGAATTTAAATGCATAAGCCCAAGCATATTACAACAAATAGGAAAAAAATAAAAGCCTTGTAGAAATTTAAAAAACATAGAAATAAAAATACATAGTAAGTTTGTCTTTATTCTTTATCATAATTAAACATTATTTTATAATTTTTAGCCAATGAATATTGTTTGTTCATTTTTCAGTCAAACTATATGAATATGAAGAATCAAGTAGTTGTCCTTGACATGCATTTGAAGAGTGCATGTAGAAGTAATTATCCAACTATTTATTTCACATAAAAACATGTTTTACTGAAGAAAAGAAATAATAATTTGAAGATAATAATAAGAGAAAATGATTTGTACCATGAAGTGTTGTTGAAATAAAAATTTGAAGCAAACCTATCATTGCTTTTAGTATGATATGCTGGTAAATATGAATGGGCAAGTCCTACTAATATCAATAACAAAAAAAGATATCTTACAGATTCAAGAATCCTCAAAGACAACGCTACCACTAGCTAAGTGGAAGGCCACCCTGGTCAAGAAACACAAACAAACACCCATGTGTCTCGCAATCAATGAGATTTCCACTTGGAAGTTGCATTCTATATATTTTATATTAATATTATAAATTGAGAATTTGGCTTGACAGTTGGGCCTAAATAATAGACATTGTAATCTATCAAATCTAAAATATTTAAAATATATTTTGTAATTTTTAGTCCATTAATCTTAGTGTTTATTTCTATGGAAATGTCTTATGATTTTGGAATAATGGTAGGTGATGATGCAATGATGTGTAATAAATCATCTAAATGTTCAATTTTATTTTTTAATGTAATGATGTTATACTTTTAGTCTATTTTTTCCTAACCATCATTACATTTTCATAATTTTTAAGCTGATAATTTGTGTATATAAAGCATAAACTTATATTACCAATTTTTTTAATTTAAAAATGA
>JARHVA010006399.1:572500-580000 GCA_037957365.1 Torreya grandis
AAATATGCTTGGGTTCATCTTCCTAGATTCAACAAATTGATTATGAGTCCATCCCCTTCTGTTGTTGTCTCTGTCATAAGTATGGACATCTTAAGTGGTAATTCTCTCATGCACCCAAAGGTTTAGGAAACTCTGAGGGATCAGCTGATCCATGGACTGCCAGCACAGGGAAAAGGAATGGAGACCCTGACCCTATCAATAATAGAAATGGAAAGCCAGATAGTGCAACAAAGGGGAAAGCCCCCCTGAATACTCCCAGTTTGGAGTTTGGCCAATCTGATGTTGTAGGACTTGAAAGGGATGGTTTTAACCCTGTTCACTACCGTATAAGAGGGAGAGGTAAGAAAAGGTCTCATCTGGACTGACAAGGAGATGCAGGGTTCAACCACTTCAAAGGTCTAGACAACATGATCATAGAGGAGGGTACTCCAATAGTGGAACAGTGTGGGATGCTAGAGCTGGAAGGAAGGACTTATAATCCTAATGATTCCCAGGTCATCACCACTCAGCAAGCTTTGGAATCGACTCTTGTTCCAGAGAGCAATGCCCTTGTGGTGGCATCCACACAAGACAAAGACTTACGCTGGGCAGATTTGGTAAAAGAGGTGGAAGTCCCTAGCAAAGAAAAAGGACCTTCTTCCAATCTTGGTTTAATGCAGAGACCTTTCAAGAAGACATCCTCCTCCACACCTTCCCGTACAGGATGTAGAAAGGATCAAGAGAGGATTAAACTTACAGGAGATCTTCTGGTAGAGTCAGGGGTGGTGAACACCATGGATGAACACTTCCCATGCTCCACTCAATGATTATTCTGTCATGAAATGTGAGGGGGTTGAATAACATCCCCAGACAAAAAGCTATTCAAAAGCTAGTAAGAGATTATTCTCCTGACATCCTCTACATTCAGGAGACCAAACTTTTCATTGACTCTTTGTTCACTTGCTGCCCCAAGTTTTGGTCCTACGGCCAATACCAGGGTATTGGTGCCTTGGGGACCTCGGGTGCTCTTGATATGTGTTGGTATCCAAGGAAAGTTGTGCCTCTCCTTTGGCTGTCCTACATCTCGGCCCTCTCTATGGTCACTTCCTCCTTGGAGACTGGTGAGATGATCCTGGTCACTAATGTTTATGCCCCAATTGAGCTTCTAGGTCAGCTCAAGCTTTGGGACCATAGCCAGTATGTACGCAGCTGCCACCCCTTCTTGCCCTGGATTATAGCTGGAGATTTTAATTCTATCCTCAGCCTGGAAGAGAAAAGAGGAGGACTAGCTCGATGGGGACCTTCCATGAAGTTATTTTGACAAAATGTTGATCGATTACATCTTTCAGATGTTAAACCCCTCAATGGCCTTTTCACATGGAATAATTGTAGGATGGGAGATGCGGTCATCTCAAAACATCTAGACAGATTCTTAGTTTCATGCTATTGGCACTCTAGTGCATTCTCTCTCTCCTCTGATATTCTTGATTGGCGGGGGTCTGACCATTGGCCTATCATGCTCTCGGTGAGACATATTGCTGCTCTTAAGAAGCCACTTTTCAAATTTTAGCTGATGTGGCTCTGTGATGCTTCTCTCCAAGATTTAATGACAGATTGGTGGCAGCAAGGAGCACCGAATTATGGCATGGATATGTTTGTGTTTGCTAAGAAGCTATAGTATGTGAAAAAGAAATTGAAGTTTTGGAACTTACATTATTATGGTAATTTCCATACTAGGAAGAGGAAGGCACAAGACCAGTTAGATACCATCACCAGACAAATTTGTGACCTTGGATTGTCGAAAGCCCTGCATTCGGCTGAGATTCATGCTTCTACGAAACTGGTGAAATGGGAACTTCATGAAGAGATTTATTGGAAACAAAAGGCTCATGTTGACTGGCTTCAGGAGGGCAATAGGAACATGTCTTTCTTCCATAATTCTATTTAGGATCACCATAATAGAAGCTTCATTTCATCCTTGGTTACTCCAGATGGTAGAAACTTGAGTTCTTCCCAAGACATATCTAGGGAAGCTATTCGATTCAATTCTACTCTCTTCGCAAATGATACTTCTCCTAATGAGCTTGCTAAAGGTACTATTTTATCTTGCATTCCTCCTATTGTGTCTCTTGAAATGAATAACTCCCTTATGTAGCCTATTAGTATGTCAAAATTGGAGGGAGTCGTCTTTGGTATGAAGAAAGGGAAGGCCCCAGGACCAGATGGATTCCCTATGGAATTTTTTTAGGAATTTTTGGATGTCATCAATTAGGACCTCTTGGGGGTGATTCAGGAGTCTTACTCCAACAAGGATATGCTCTGGGCCCTAAATGCTACCTTTCAGGTACTCATCCTGAAGTGTGAACAAGCTAATCAGTTGGAATATTTTAGACCTATTGCCTTATGTAATGTTGTCTACAAGATTATCACTCAACTCATTGTGGAAAGGCTAAAAATTTACCTACCCAAGCTTATTTCGAAGGAGCAAGGGGGATTTTTTGTGGGTAAGCAGCTTCTGGATGGAGTAGTTATAATGGCTGAAGTTATTCATTCTATGAGTAGTTCCCAGGACCGTGCTATGTTTGTCAAACTTGACATGGCTAAGGCATATGACAGAGTCAGTTGGGGCTTTTTGCACAACATTCTTTAGGCTTTCGGCTTTAATCAGGACTGGATCAATTGGGTGCTTAGCTGTGTTACAACCCCCTCTTTCTCAGTCCTTATCAAAGGTGCTCCCTCTGAGCTTTTTGGCACCTCTAGAGGACTTCGTCAGGGAGACCCCTTTCTCCATACTTGTTTATTATTCTGGCAGAGGGCCTTGGGTGTCTTATTAAGCTTCGAGCTTCTTAGCATGTGCTATAAGGTTGGCGATGGGGAAATGGATTACCCACTTTATCCCACCTTAAGTTTGTTGATGACACTTCTCTGGTGGGGAGAGCCCACATCTGGGAAGCTGAAGTTTTTTGGCTCATTTTGGACACATATATGGCAGCTTCTGGATAGATGATTAATGACCACAAATCCTCCATTGTGTTTTTTAACACCCCCAAGCCTATTCAGCAGAGGATTTTGGCCATCCTGAGGTTTCAGTCACAATCACTACCTCTTACTTACCTGGGAGTCCCTATTGTGATAGGCAGATAGCCAAGGCTCTTTTGGCAAAAGGTGTTGGATAAACTTAGATAGAAAGTTAATCATTAGACGCATAGATGGCTTTCCACTACCGGCAGAGTGACACTCTTATAGTCGGTGATTCAAGCCCTCCCTATTTTTTGCAGTATGGTGCAAGCTGCCCCTGGATACTTCCTGAAGGAATTTGATGCTCTTTTTCATCAATTTTTGTGGAGTGGCAATCTTATTAACACCAAATAGAGCGTGCTTAACTGGGACACCATTTTTTAGCCCAAAAAGGAAGGTGGCCTTGGGCTACGCTCTGCAATTCTAAGCAATCAAGCTCTCGCAGCCAAACTCTAATAGCTCTGGTGCTCCAATCTAGCCCAACTCTAGGCCCACATTTTGGCCTTTAAATACTACCCCAGGGAGCGGCCTGAGGATATTCCTAGAATCCCCCTTGAGGGTAGAGGGTCGATGGTTTGGAACACCCTCAAGTGAGGAGCCTAGCTGGTGAATTTTTTTTTGGGATCAGCAATAGAGGATCGAACACATTTTTCTAGAGTGACTCCTGGGATGGCTACCCCCTCTCTTATCCTCCCATCCACATCTGCAGCTACTCTATGATGCCATGCTAGATGCTAGTTGGAACACATTGGATCATTATAAGGAGGATGTTAGGTTGGGCACTGCAGTGGGATATAGATGGAAGAATTCCTTGGACTGGCCATTGGGAGGCTATATTGACAATCAGATGGAGTTATCGTTGATATTGGCATCCAAGGAATGCAGTTCCCTATAGGGGAATGATGTTCTAGCTTGGGGTGGAAACCCCTCAAGGAAGTATATTATTTCTGTCAGATACCTTGCTTGGACTAAACATCTCTTGGGTGAGGTGTTGATCCCTTGGGGGACCAAGGTTTGGAACAACTACTCTTGGCCCAAGTGTAACTTCTTTTATTGGGTGTTGGTTCACAACAAATGTCTTACCTGGGACAATCTCTGCAAATGGGGTTTCTAGGGGCCCTCCATGTGTGTTCTTTGCCACAGCTATTTGGAGACTATCTCCCATATTTTCTTTTAGTGTCTAATTTCCAAACTAATTTGGCACCATTGGTGGGATGTTTGGGATCGCCCCTGCTGGCACATCCTTTCTTTAGCCAAATTCTGGGACTGCTTAAGTCATTCCCCTGCTCAGGCTTCTTTCCTCCAGGTCACTCCATGCATTGGCCCAACATTTGTCCTATGGCAGTTGTGGCCAGAGAGAAACAGGAGGATTTTCCAAGGAACCAGCACTGAGATTAGTGTCTTATGGGGGTGAATTTTGAGCTCTCTTGTTGAAATGCTTCAAGCTAAGTGTGACCTAGAGTTGGACTTGAGCTCTACTGACACCAATCTGTATGTGTGCCTTTCTCCGGTCACCCCCAGGGGTACTCCCCATGCTCCTCATTTTGCTTTGCATGCCCGTGGTCAGTCTATACACCCTATTGATAGGACAGGTCAGTGGTCTTTGCCTGAGGTAGGCTGGCTAAAAATCAACACTGACAGATCTTCTCGTGGGAATCCTAGACTAGATGGGATTGGTGGGGTGGGGCGTGACAGATCAGGTAAGGTGATTTTTTTCTTTTCTATTCACAAAGGATGGTATTCTAACAACTACATGGAAGCTCTGACGATTCTTGTTTCTGTCCAACATTGTTGCTCTCTTGGCTAGGATAGAATCATATGTGAATCTGACTCACAGGTTGTTATTAACATGTTGAATAATCAAAATTTTGAAACTAATGACTGGCATTTGGCTAGAGTGGCGTTTCAGATCCTACATCTCTATACTTCTTTAGAGTCTGTCTCCTTCCAGTTTATTCCCCAGGAATGGAATGTGGTGGCTGATAGCTTGGCCAAATGGGCCTCCGAGCATGAGCCCCCTAGGAACATTTTGGAACATAAGACGCTGCTTCCAGACTTATCCCAGAAGTTTGATCAGCTGATTGACCAGGATAATCTTATGTAATTCTATTTTTTCTCCTGTTTTAATAATATTTTTACCCCGTTTTAGTTTAAAAATTATTATTATTATTATTATTATTATTATTGTTGTTGTTGTTGTTGTTGTTGTTGTTGTTGTTGCTGTTGTTGTTATTGAACATTTTTCATTATTACAAAAGTGTAAATAATTAACAATACAATAAATTATATAATATTTAGTACTTGTATTTAGCATTTCATATCCAAAGATGTCTTCTAGTGGAGGTATATCTTTGATACTATTATCATTATGTTATACATGCAACATTTTTGTAGAAAGATTAATTATTAACAAATTTTAATACAAAAGTTAAAATAAATAAAAATATTAAATCATAAGATATTTAGTACGTCAGTTTGGAGTTTCATACAAAGGTACATCTTCTAGTGGAGCCATATCTTCAAAAGAGTTTGTAGTGGGTTCTTCATGAAAAATATTTTTAGACTTTTTCATTATTAATGAATCAACATGAAAGTTCAAATATGATAATATTTGAAATAATTTAATATTTACTGCCTCTATTTAGAGTTCCATACCAAAGTCTACCTTGCAGTGGAGACATATCTTCAAAAGAGTTATCAGTGGTTTCTGCATGCAAAATGGTTGTATAAATTATCATTATTATTGAATAAATATAAAAGTTAAAATAAATAACAATATTATAAAATTATAAATCATTTAATATTTACTACCTCTATTTTTCATTTCATACCTAGGTATATTTTCAAGTGTAGGAATATCTTCAAAAGAGTTGTTAGTGGGTTTTACATGAAAAATGGTCATAGAGCTTGTAGTTACTATTTCACCTTAGAAAGAAAGTGAATAAATTAAAAAAATTGGATAATTATATTTTTAGTACCTATGTTGTGTGTCCATCTAAAATAAGATAATAGGTTGTTTTATTTTTTAAATTTACGAGATGCCTTAACATTATTAATAGAACCCATTAAATCAACCTCACTAAAGGCTGAAAACAAAGTGCCGATGCTTAACAACAAACCATTGATGAATGATAGGACTATATTGATGTCTAACAATAAAATGCTTTTGCTTGACAATAAATCACCAACATGTGATAGTAAAACTTTGATGCCTGATAGTAAGGTGCCAACACCTAATATCATTATGCTAATGCCTTATAGTAGAATGCTAGTAGAATTTTGATGCTTGAATGCAAAATGCTAACACCATAAATTTAGACCTTTGATAGCACAATGCTTATTCTTCACAATAAGGTGTTTATTCTTGGTAACAATATGTTAATGTTTGATAGTAGAATGATGACACCTAATAGTAAATCACCAACGTTTGATAGTAAAATTTAGATACTTGAAAACATAATGTCAATTCCTAGAGTGATATTTCTAAACATTTCCATATTAAGATTCAGATAAATAAAATAAAATTTGCTTATTTTTTTGATACGTGTTCACAAGTAAATTTGATAAGTAAAGAGTTGGGATGTAAAATGTTGTTTGAAACTTACAAACATCTAAACCTATATTCTTTGACTTGCATAAAGAAAGGTGTAGACATCAAGGTGACCAAATAATGCAATTTTATGTTTACTATTAATTTTAATTTCATTGATGAGGTTATTGTATATGTTGTTGCTCTTGATGTGTCTGGTATTATATTTTTTATCCCATACTTATATATCTCGGATTCCATCTTGATGAGGAGATCCAACAAAAATAGCCTAGTAAAGGATGTGAAGGACTACATAATTTTAGCATATGAAGGAGATTCTAATATATCCTTGGTACTTGCCACAGAAGAAGAGAAGATTATTAATGCTAGTATAAAATTTTATCTGTTTATTTTGAGATATATTAAATATAAGGAATTAGTGGTAAGAAATTTTTTTTGTAGAATATTACTAAAAAAGAGTAGAAGAATATGGGAGATATAGAATATTAGTTCAAGGTATATTTTGAGGAGCTTATGGGGTTACCACTAAATAGGTCTATTGATCATGAAATTAATTTTCTACCTAGTATTCCACTTTCAAATATCAGGGTATATAGGCAATCCTTGAAGGATACCAATGAGGTAAAATAGTAGTTATAGTATTTGAATAATAAAAGTGTAATAAATCCTATTAATTATACATGTGATTATCCTATTATTTTAGTACCAAATAAAGATGGTACATGGAGATTATGTGCTGATTATAGATCATTATATAAAACAACCATAAGGAATAGGTACCATCTTACACGGACTGATGACTTTATTGATCAAATTCAACATGATAAATATTTTAATAAGCTTGATATAAAATTTATGTATCACCAAATGTGGATTAAGGATGATGACACTTGAAAAATATCATTTAATAAAAGGCAAGAATTGTATGAATGGTTGGTTCTTCTTTTTAGACT
>JARHVA010006399.1:592500-602500 GCA_037957365.1 Torreya grandis
AGAGTAAAAAGGCAATACAATGCTTTAAAAAGTAAGATAATTATTATTCGTATCTTCAAAAAAGGGGAAAATCCATCAAGCAAATAATTTTATTTTATTAACAAGAGATTTTTCTTACAGATTAAACTATTAAATGAATTTTAAATGATTATTTATTACATCACTACATCAAAAGGCAGTGAACACATATTATATTTAAAACAAACTATTAAATTTTATTTACTAAAAATATATTTAATATAATATTAAATTCAAATTATAAAAATATTAAAGTTATGTAAAATAATAATTTAATTTAATATATATATATATATATATATATATATATTTAATTTAATATATATATATATATATATATTAAAGTCAAATTATAAAAATATTATAGTTATGTAAAATAATAATTTAGTCTAATATATATATATATATATATTAGATTAAATTATTATTTTACATAACTCTAATATTTTTATAATTTGACTTTAATATTATATTAAATATATTTTTAGTAAATAAAATTTAACAGTTTGTTTTAAATATAATATATGTGTTGATTGCCTTTTGATGTAGTGAAGTAATAAATAATCATTTAAAATTCATTTAATAGTTTAATTTCTAATAAAAATCTCTTGTTAATAAATATATGTAATAAAATAATCCTTTGAGATTAAATCTATTTCTCGTATTCGTTGAGTTGAATAATTTTTTTTCATGTATACACTTCAAAAAATTAATTTTATAGGAATGATATCCTTATTAAGAAACTTTCAAAAATATTGTTTTTGCATAGTCTACCTTGTAGTTTGGGATGTAACAATGAGATTTCATCTTAGAAATAATTATATCAACACACCAATTTATGGCTTCAATAAATACACATGTTCATAGATTTAAAATTAGATAAATTATGGCATACATTTATCAGTCTCGATTATAGATGAGCTTTTTACTTTAAAAAGTAACAATGAAAATTTTAATCACTATCTTAAGGTCTTTGTTTGTTGGTACTTAAAAATAATAATTAAAATAGAAAAAAAAATTATTTAGAAAAATAATGTTTCAATTAAAAAATTTATCGATTAAATAAATATGAAAATTTTCCCTAAAAGTTAAAAGAAAAATAAATTAATTAATTAAATCATCTTAGCAATTTAATTTTGTTGCACACACACCAATACATGACCCTGCTCTAGATAGAAAAAATTATCACCAAATTTAACTTATAAACCTAAAAAAATTCCCCACCAAAGGAATCCAAACCAACATTAAATATATTCTCTAAAATTGAAAGACAAAGGAAATAAACAATTAATAATTTACATTCTGAAAAAATAAAAGTAAAAAAACATGGGATTGGATAACATTACACTTGTTTTCCACATTTTTGTGTTACACATGTATCAATGTTATACATGAGTTAGTAACACATCAAATGAATATAATGTCATTGGTCTTCACTTAAAATTCAAAACATTTATCCATCCAACCAGCATGGGATGTATCTATATTATAGTTATTAAAATAGAAGTATATATTTAAAGCATTATATAGCTATATAATATATATTAGGAATGTTATTATTATTATTATTATTATTATTATTATTATTATTATTATTATTATTATTATTATTATTGTTATTGTTATTGTTATTGTTATTTATTTATTATTAATCCAAAAATATTCAAATTATTAAATATTAGCATTATATAAGAATATATTATGGTTTTGAAGCGTCTTAGTTATACCTTTGTTTAGGGTCATTTAGCGACATTGTTATTTTTATGTTGTTTATATTAAGATAATCTCACATTTGATAATTAGTATGGATACTAGCCCCAAAAACATCAGGGGGTTTGAGTCTCCCCCTAACTAGAAATAGATGGAAAGGATTACAAGAAAGACCCATCCAAAAGAGATGTCATAAGAGTCAATTCTCCTCCTAGCCAAAAATAGTTGACCAAGAGAACAAAGATAACCAAACCAAAAGAAGTAGCAACAACTAAGGACAAAGAGGGACATATCAAGAGGGGAATAACAACCATCACTTTTTACTGTTGAAACAACCATACATACATACATACATACATACATATATATATATATATATATATATATATATATATATATATATATATATATATATATATATATATATGGATTAACTCAATTAACACCAAGAATTAATAGGGCAATGGATATTCTTAAAAAATTTCATATCTATCAAACTACATATATACATACATAGACACACACACACACACACACACACACACACACACACACACACACACACACACACACACACACACACACACACACACATATACCTGTATATATATATATATATATATATATACCTGTGTGTGTGTGTGTGTGTGTGTGTGTGTGTGTAGTTTGATAGATATGAATTTTTTTAAGAATATCCATTGCCCTATTAATTCTTGGTGTTAATTGAGTTAATCCATATATATATATATATGTATGTATGTATGTGTGTGTGTGTGTGTGTGTGTGTACATATATATATATATATATATATATATATATATATATAGATATATATATATATATATATATATATATATATATATATATATATATATATATATATATATATATGTATATATGTATGTATATATATATATATATATATATATATATATATATATATATATATACATACATACATACATACATATATATATATATATATATATATATATATATATATATATATATATATATATATCTATATATATATATATATATATATATATATATATATATACATACATACATACATATATATATATGTATGTATGTATGTATATATATATATATATATATATATATACATATATATATATATATATATATATATATATATATATATATATATATATATATATATATATGTAGTTTGATAGATATGAATTTTTTTAAGAATATCCATTGCCCTATTAATTATTGGTGTTAATTGAGTTAATGCATGAATATTCACTTGATATTTACCTAGATGTTTTCACATTAGATCTAGTTTTGCAAATCTATTCTTAATAAAAGAAATAAATTGGATATGAATTTCATTATCGAATAAGTTAATATTTTTTAGTTTGCCACTTTATGGAACACACACATGCCTTAAATTAATTCATTAATTTTTTAATTTATTTAATTCTGAATGAATAAATTCTATGGAAATTCAGATATAAGTTATGTAGACACTTGCATTAGTTGAATTAGTGTTTTGTTAGCTTATTAGTCTTAGATATAAGTACATAGATGCATATGGGCCTCTTAATACATTCAACAATGTATAAAATTTGATAGATGGACCATGAGAAATATAAACTAAATTCCTTTTTTGGTCTTGCACTTTAGTTATATTTGGCTACTTGCAAGGTATGTATTCTATTTAAAATTATAAAATATTACTTTTCAATTTATATATATATTGAATTATGAAATTTTAGATTAATAAGTAAATGCTTGTACTAATTGATAAAGTAATTAATATTTAATTAATTCTTATGATTTAAAAATGATTAGGTACAATATTTTAATTATATTAATTACTTGGTTAGATAAATAAATTTTATGGAAACCATAATGAAATCAAGAATGATAAATATGTTATTAAAGCATTTTAATCCTTTCAATAAGACTTAATTTATAGGCTTGAAATTTCCTTTCTTATCTATTCGTATGTTTTACCACCCTTCATGATGGATAAACTTTCTTATCTTATTGCCTCAACTGGCCAATAGAGAACTTTGTAAGATTTCCTTATGTGGAACGTTTTATTTGGGTTCCACTCATCTTAAAACTTAGATAAACTTTGTTGCTTATAATATGGGATTCCATGATTGAATAATGTTGTCGTATTCTTGTTTTTTTATTATTATCTATTTAAATTAGAAATAAGTTCTTAACACAATGATATCTTTAAGCATTCATTAATGGAATATGGATTGAAGAGAATTCTTTCATAGGTGGTTACCTAATTGAACTTATCAATGACTACATAAATTTTTATTTTAAATAAATAGTTCATATTTAGTTATTTAAATTCCTTAAACTAATTTATTATTTCATTATCTATGCCAATATAAATAGATACACAAACTATAGAATGGTAATGTTGAGTTATAACTACATTGTAAACTATTACGAACATTCATGGTTGATATAAATGGTATATGAATTAAAATGACATTAAAGGCTATAAGGTGTTATAAGCCATTTGATAACACTAAATAACCTTATAATTAATATATTTTCTCTTGTGTTATAATATAATTAGTTCTATGAATGAATCAAAATTTATAGGTGAAGAATTTATTTTGTTTGTTGATTTTAGTACTTATTCAATTTATATATCGTGTATCTTTGATCTAATCCCATGATTAACCTGAATGATAACTTAAACAATAATAAATTTATCCTTCCTCATTTTACCAATCCTTTAATTTAACCATCTTCAAATGGATTAAAACTTACTGAAGAGAGTGATGTATTTATTTAGGGTTAAGGACCTAGAAACAATCCTGTGTGGAAGTACGAGTGCATCTTATGTTACTTTAAAGTTATAAGTCTATGCATGCACTTATATTCCCTAAATCTCAAAATCCTTACAATAAAACAAAAATCTTTCCCATATCACCTTATGTATGTGTTTACCTCTAGAAAATTGCCTATGTTCCCTCTCCTATTACAGTTATGTATGCATGTAGTGTTTTGAATTTTTTTATTGCATTATAAATACTTGTAAGAGGGTTGAAGGTGTGATCAAAATGTACTTTTACATATGATTCTAAAAAAATTGGGGTTTTTTTCATCTGGTATCATAGTATTTTTCTACTCTAGATAACTCTAGGAATGAGTATTTTCTTTTATATAAGTGCAATCTTCTAAGTTATCACTTATGATTTCTTAAGATAGTTAGAATGTAATCAAGTGGAAGAAACATCCAAACAAATTATTTAAATTTCAACCCAACTAGGTGCATAGGTTGAGGATGTGAAAAGGGTTTTTGAGGCCACATCCCCATTCATAACCTAGAATAATATATTATGAATAATGTTGATAGTAATACTGAGGTATCCAATGTTGAAGTAGTCAGTGGGATTCTAACCAATAAGCACTAGGAAATCCTTAGTGAAATCTTGATATCCATTGACAATTTGCAAGGAAAGATTGATAACTAAGAACAAATATTGAACATTATTGAGGGGATATCCCAAATAAAAGTACCTATGTTGGAAATAGGATAAGTGGAAGGATCTATAGTTCAAGAACCACCTTTGACCACCATTGACCAAATCATCAAAAAAATAAAGAACCTTCTACCACCTACCTTTCCAGGTGATGAATCAAGTGATGTAATTGATGCTTGGTTGGTAAACTTGAAAATTTACTTTAATTTACATAATATTCATTCCAATGTGAAAGTTAGATTAGTAGCCTATCAACTAATAGGACTTATAGAAATATGGTGGAACTACCTTTGTGATATTAAAGGATATAAACTTTTAAACCTATCTTGGTATATTTTTGATACTCAATTTTGTAACAAGTACTTGAATGAAAATTATAAGGATCATAAAATAATTGATTTTGAGCTCTTAAAATAAGAGAATATGTCAGTTTTTGAATATGAGAACAAATTTTTGATCTTTTTACATCATTGGAATTATATATATGATAAATAAAATAATATTACTAAGTTCAATCTTGGGCTGAAGGAGATTTTGATGCATGATGTTAACATGATAAATCCAAAAAAATTGTCTACGTCAATTTAATTAGCCTACAAGGTTGAGGAGAAATAAAAGTCTTGTCAAAAGGTAAGACAAGAATTCAAGTCAAAAAGGCATCATTTTAAAGTGAAAAACCTTTATCCCATGAGAAATAACATTAAAAAATATGATCATAACCACATATTTTTAGGAGGTAATAAAAGAGTCAATAATTTTTGCAATCAAAACAAGAACTTCTATTCACATGAATCTTCCAAATTTAGTTCTTACAAAAAGAAATAACATCCAAATAGGCAACACAGACCTACCATAGGTGTTAACACTATTATAGTAGCATCTCCTAGACTGATTGTGTGATGGGAATTTAGCAACAACCACTATAAAAATGACTATCCTAAATTAAAATTATGATAAGCAATGAACAATAGAGTATATGTTATTATTGATAATTGTAAAGCTCACTTGCAGACCATTCCAATTGAGACTCGAGGTATAACTAATGGTTTTCCTTTGACTATCTTGATTGATTCTAGTGTAATAAATTATTTCATTTATCTTTTTTCTACTAAATAATGTAATTGTAAAACCCTCCTTATAAGATAAGGTTGGTAAGTTGAATTCAGTACCAACAAGAAAGTGTATATTCTTGAGTGCTTAGAACAAGCATAATTAGATATTGGTGTTTTTAATATGAAGTTTAATATTTTTATCATGCCTTTAGGGTCTTATGATCTTATTATTATGATGGATTGGTTGAATGAACATCAAGACACACTTGATTGTGTGGGTAAAAAAAAGTCTAATGCACCAATGACTTTAGCCAAATTATAGAATTACAAGGTATGCAAGGGTTTGCATGACATAAAATGATTTCAGTCTTACATATAAAAAGATATTTTAGGAAAGGTTATAAGCTCTATTTAATACAATTATAGGAAATATCTAATAAAAAAGAATTAGTACATGCATATTTTCCTATTCTGAGGTAATTTATGGATGTATTTCATGAAAATTTACTCAGGTTACCAACCAAGAACAAAGTTTAATTCTTAATTAACATCATACCCATATATACCCCTACATCCAAGGCACCTTAAAACATGAATTTTGCTCATTTACAAGAATTGAAACTTCAATTGTAAGAACTTTTAGATAGTGGAAGCATACAGCCAAGTGTGTCTACTTGGGGTGTTTTGGTAGTCTTTGTGAAGAATAAGGATGGCAAAGTAAGGCTTTACATTGATTATTACATGTTGAATAAGGTAATAATCAAAATCTATTATATTTTTCTTAGAATAGATAACTTGTTTGACTAAATGAAGGGTGCTACATCTTTTTATAAGATTGAGTTGAAGTCTGGTTACCATCCACTATGAACCAAGGAAGAAGACATACATAAAACTACCTTTAGAACTCTATATGGACACTATGAGTTCACTATCTTACTTTTTATCCTTAACCAATGCACCTATAACTTTCATAAACCTTATGAACAATATATTTAAACATTTTTTGGATAATTTTGTGATAGTTTTTATTGATGATATTTTGATTTATTCAAATATGAGGTTGAATATGATCATCACCTTTATCTAGTATTATAAAGACTAAGAAAACATGAGATTTAAAGAAAATTATCCAAATATGCATTTTATGGATATTAAATTCATTAGTTAGGACACATTATTACTCAAAAAAGCATTGTTGTTGACCCTACCAAGATCAAAGCTATCCAAGATTGGCTTGCTCCTTCAAATGTGCATTAAGTGTGAAGCTTCATGGGTTTAGCTAGTTATTACTGAAATTTTGTTGAAAATTTTCCTAGTGTAGCCTATCCTATCACCTCCTTATAATGTAAATGAAGGAATTTCATATGGAATCTTCAGTGTGCAGAAGTATTTATTAAGTTTAAAGGGTTACTTATAATAGCTCTTATTTTAATCATACTAGACCCAAATGGTAACTTTGAATTTTGGGCTAATGATTCTAAAGAAGGATATGGAGGTATCTTTACTCAAGCTCGTAATATTCTAACTTATGAGTCACTAAAGTTGAAAGAACATGAAAAGAACTATCCTACACATGACATGAAGCTTCCTACCATTGTTCATGCACTTAAACCATGAAGACATTTCTTGCTAGGAAAGCCTTTACAAGTAAAATTTGATCATCAAAATCTTGAGTATTTATTCTCTCATAAATATTTAAATGCATGTCAGCATAGGTGGTTAGATTTTTTGATAAATTTTAACATGAATATATCATATGTCAAAGGCAAGGAGAACCATGTGGCTGATGCACTCAGTAGATGCACATACCTTGTTGCCTTATTATTTTTGTAAGGAAATTTTAGATGTGTTATTTTATAATAGTATCTTACTAATGTATTCTACATTGATGTAAGAGTATTTTTGACTGATGAGCCTATAGCAAAAATATTTCATGAATTTTCTATTGCAATAGATGTCTTGATAAGACATAAAGATATAATTTATGGCCCTGGGATGGGTGACTTAAGAAATTTCATACTTAATAAAGTACATACAATACCTTATCATGCTCATCTAGTGATTACAAAAATGATGCATGAGTTAAAAAACTCTATTTTTAGCTTAGAATGAAGCATGATGTCATTAAATTTATAAATAAATGCTTTGAATGCTAGTGGGTCGAACCAAGAATTACCATCCAAGAGGGATATTATACCCTCATGATATTACAAAAGATAAGTGGGGTTTAGTCTCACTTAACTTTGTTTTGTGGTTCTTCAAATCATACAATAAACATGATACAATCTTGGTACTGATTAATAAAGAAACTAATGTTGGCCATTTTATTGCTAAAAATTTAATAGATGATGCATCTATATTCATATAATGCTTTGTGAATAATTAGTGAGACTCTATGGTATACCTGAAGCGATTATATCAAGTCTAGATAAGTTATTTACTTCTCGATTTTGGTGTATATTAACTACAGTCTTTGGAACAAAGTTGAATTTTTGCTCTTCATATCATCCAAAAATAAATGGGAAAATGGAATGACTCAAATAACTAGTTAAAGATATACTACATATATATTTAATGCATCAGTAAATAAAATAGGATGATTATCTTCATCTAGTTGAATTTACATATAATAATCCTACCATTTAGCTATTAAGATGGATCCATTTGAAGCTTTATATGGACATAAATATAGAAGACCTATTCATTGGGACAACTTAGAAAATAGGGATGTTAATAGACCTGATTGGCTACTAGAATATGATAGGTAAATGGAAATAATAAATCAAAATTTAAAACTAACTTTTGATAAGAAAAATAGCTATGCAGATCTTAAGAGAACTCCATGTGAATGAAGTGTGGGAAAAAATGTTTTTCTACACATCAGACAACAAAAAAATTCTATTAAATTTTCCTAAGATTCTAGGTTAACACCACATTTTGTTAGGCCTTTCAACATAGTGGTAAATATTAGCCATGTTAGTTACTAGCTAGTACTTCATCCTTCTCTTTCAAGGATACATGATGTTTTTTATGTTGTATTATTGAGAAATTATATAATTGATCCATCTCATTTTTTGGACTAAACTCATTTATAGGTGATGTAAGAGGAAAAGATCTAGTTAGAACTATTAAGAATCCTAGTCCATCAGACTGTTAAGCTATGTAATAGGGATATACAATAGGTTTTTGTGAAATAGGACCCTATGAAGGACATGAGCACCACTTGAGAAGATGATCATATTTTATAACAAAATTATGAATGAATTTTTTATTAAGTCATCAATACAAATTTATTTCAAGAGGGGGAGGATGTTACCACCTCATATTTTCATTATATATTATACTATTATGATATTAATATTATGATTTTTGGACTGGTTATTAGCTATTGTTTAGTTGGATTATCTATGGTCTTAGTTGTATTAGTGTTAGGTATGTACTTAATTTTATGATTAATTATTATATAAAATTATTACTACTGATAATTATTTTATAAATTTGTATTGATTACCGATCAATGACATAATGTGATTGATGCCATTTTTGGTGGTTGCAGGTTTTGTCTATAAGTTAGGTAGATAATAGAGGTTGTAATCTTGGAACCAATAAATTATGAGCACATTAACATGTCTTATAAGTATATTTTTTATTTTTTTATCCTTTAGACACTTTGATTTGGTCATTATATTTATTGGTTGTGGTCCTTGTGATGGTGATTATTGCCATACTTTA
>JARHVA010006399.1:607500-672500 GCA_037957365.1 Torreya grandis
TAAATGGTATATGAATAGTGTAATAACCTTAAAGGCTTTAAGGTATTCTAACTTGGAATGTACCATTAAAAAATCTTATACTTAATTCATTTTCTCTTATGTTTTAATATAACTAGATACATGAATGAACTAACATTTGTAAGTGTTGAATTGATCTTGTTTGCTGATTTTAGTACTTTATAAATTTATATATCATGTATTTTTTTAATCTAATCTCATGAGTAATCTAAATTATAAACTAGAAAAAATAAGTTATCCTTCTCAGTTAAAAAAATACTTTAACTTAACCATTCTCAAATGGGACTAAAACCCACTGAGGAGAGTAAGGTATTTACCTTGAGATAAGGACCTATAAATGGTCCTATGTATAAGTACGAGTGCCTCTTATGGTGCTCAAAACTTATCAGTGTATGCATACATTAATATGCCCTAAAATCATAATCCTTACAATACAACAAGAAGATTCCTCATAACACCTTTTATATGTGTTCACCTCTAGCGAAATGCCTCAGTTTCCCCTCTGGTTCTAGTTACATATGTGTATATTGCATTGAATGTCTTCATTGCATTATAAATACTTGTAGGAGGGCATAACATATATCCAAAATGTATTTTGATATATGATTTTAAATTTTTTATGGAGGTTATCTTATCTAGTATCAGATTAGTTTTTTACTCTATGCAACTCTAGGAATGAGAATTTTCCTTTACACAATTACAATATTTTAATTTATCACTTGTTATTTTTCAAGATGATTACAATGTGATCAAGCAGAGGTAATATCTATATAAAATCCTTCAAATGTCAACCTAGCTAGGGGTAGAGCTCAAGGATGTGGAAGGGGTCATCAAGACCATATCCCCATTCATAATCTAGAAAAACTGCTTGTAAATAATGTTGATATTAATACTGAGATACCTAATGCCAAAGTAGTTAGTGGGATTACAACTGATAAGCATGCAAAAATATTTAGTGGAATATTAACAACACTTAACACTTTGTAAGGAAATATTGATAACCAAGAACAAATATTTAATAATTTTCAGGGGGTATCCCATGAGGAAGTATCCAGATTAGAAATGGGACAAGTGGAATGACCTATAATTAAAGAACTACCTTTGGCCATCATTAACCCAATAATCAAAAAGATTAAAAAGCTTTCACCACCTATCTTTTTAGGTGAATAATTAGTTGATATATTCAATTCTTGGTTGGTATACTTACAAAATTACTTCAGTTTAAATAATATGCCTTCTAATGTGAAAGTCAGAGTAGTAACCTATAAGCTATTATGACCTACAACATTATGATGGAACCACCTTTATGTTATTAAAGGATATCAGCGTTTGAACCTATCATGGTCTATTTTTGAGACTTAGTTTTGTCAGAGGTACCTGAATGAAAATTATAATGAGCATAAAATCATTTATTTTTATCTTTTAAAATAAGATAACATGTTTATTTTTGAATATGAGAACAAATTTTTAAACTTGATGTATCATATGAACTATATGCATGATGAAAAAACTAAGATTACTGAGTTCAATTTTGGGCTTAAGGAGATTCTGATGCATGATGTTAAAATGATAAATCCAAAAAAAATAGTTGCAGTAATTGAATGAGCCTATAGGGCTAAGGATAAAGAAAAGTCTTACCAAAAGGTAAGATAAGAATTTAGGTTAAAACTATAGTAGTCTGACGTGAAGAACCTTTCTCCCATGAAAAATAACTTTAGAAAATTTGATCCTAACCATAGAGTTTCAAGAGGTAATAAAAAATTCAACAAGGTTTTCAATTAAAACAAGAATTTGTAGTCCCATAGATCTTCTAAATTTAGATTTTACGAAAAGGAACAACATCCAAATAACCAACATGGACCTACTATATGTGCTAACAATGTTACAATAGCATCTTCTAGACTGATTATGTACTAAGAATGTGGTGATAACCACTATAAAAATGACTATCCTAAACTAAAATTAGGCCAAACAATAAACCATTAACTATATGTTATTGTTGATAATCACTATGTTGACTTGTAGTCCACTCCAATTGAGACCCAAGGTACAATTAATGGTTTTCCTTTTAGTATATTAATTGATTCTAGTGCAATAGATTATTTTGTTTCCCTTTTTACTACTAAATAATGTAATTATAGACCTGTTTTGATAAGATGATGTTGGGATGTTGAATTTGGTACTGGAAATAAAGTTCTTATTATTGAGTGCTTGGAATAACTAGAATTAGATCTTTGTGTATTTAAGATGAATATGAATCATTATATCCCACCTTTAGGGTCTTATTATATCATTCTTATGATGGATTAGTTGTATGAAAATCAAGCCACACTTGATTATCTGGGTAAGAAAAATGTAATGCATCAATGACCTTGGCCAAATTATAGAATTGTAAGGCATGTAAGGGTCTTCAAGACATAAAAAAACATTCAACTTTATAGCTAAAAAGAGTTTTTCAAAAGGGATGCAAGATCTATGCAATCCAACTATAGGAAATATCCAATAAAAAAGAATAAGTACATATAAATTTTCTAATTCTAAGGGAGTTTATTCTATGGGTGTACCTGTTCCTTATACCTATTTTCTACACCTATACCTATTATTCTCTCCCTTTGACATAAATGGCAAAGGGCCTACCTAGAGCTAACACTTAGCTCCCCCTCAATTGATGTTGAACATCAATGGCAGGAAGTAATAGAAATTACTCCCAACTCTTCTCGCAGATCTTTGAATGTGTCCTTTGATCATGCCTTTGAGAAGATATCTGAAAATACATATACATTGTTCCCTATCCTTTGAGCATCTGCAATCAACTTATTTTAATCTTTTCTTCAATCTCACAACATTATTTATGAAAATTTAATGTTTATCCTTGATCACATATTTGACTAACACTTAATAGATTATGCTTAAGACCTTTTACATATAAAACATTTTTAGTCTTAGTTCTACCATAATCCAAACTCAAAGTACCTTTTTCAGCTGTCCTGGCAGTGGTTTTATCTCTGAATCTCACTTTACCACCATTGATCTTCTTTAGAGATATGAACTTACTTTTATCTCCTGTCATATGCCTCAAACATCCGCTATTAATTAACCATGGCTGATCTTTACTTCTTACATGTAGAGCTGTCTGCACCATCATAAAATCTTCATGTTATTTTTTTTGCCATGAACATGTCTGAACCTTCTTCTTAGTGAATTGATCTTTTATCCTCTGATCTTTCTTGACTGACTCAAACACACTTCTACAATACCAAGATATTTGTCTGAAGTTGTTACACTTGTAGCATACTATGGTATCTTCATCAAAGCTTGATAGAGGAGCAAAAGAGTTGTGGTTTTTGCTTGACTCTACTTGACTTTCCTTCTCCTTATTTCTAAAATTGTTAGCTCTTTTTCTACATTCTAATTTCTTGTGACCATATCCATTACAATAAAAATAATAGCCATAAAAATAAGACTTGTATGTATATCTCTGACCTGATTGCCTTTTGTAGCTTTGTTCCTTCCATCCTTCTCTGTTTGTAATGTCTTATGTATTCTTTATTTCTCCCCTTTTTGTTTCCTCTTTTGTAAGAGCTTCAACATAGCTATTTTTCTTTTCAAATCTAATCCATGTCTTATCTGAATTTACTTTTTGACTTTCCAATATCTTACTTAGCATGTTAGTGCTATCCTCAAATTTTGAATCACTAACTACTTTATCATTGACTACTTTCTCAATATCTTCTTTTAAAGAGGAAATTTCAATAACATATGTTTGACATTATTTTCTTTCTATTTCCAACTTTGTTGTGAGATCTTATTCATTCTTCTTAGCTTCTTCCAAGTGTGTTGTTGGATCATCAATAATTTCTTTTGAATCCTTTTCATTTTTATCGATCTAGCGCTTTAATCTTCGATTCTTCTTCTCAACAGCTTTTAACTCTTCAAGGGCACAAATGAGTTCTCCTTCCATATTCACTTCAGCTTCCTCCTCTTCTTCTTCTCGATCATCTTCATGTATGGCCATGAATAGAATCTCTTCTTCTTCTAAATCGCTAACTCCACTATCTTTGATTGAGCTAGGATCCTTAGAATATAGGCTCTTCTTCTCAAATCCCTTCTTAGATTTGCCTTTGAAATTCTTCTTGTATGTAGGATTTTCTTCTTCATCACCATTACCCTTATCTAGGCATCTAGCTAAAAAATGTCCAATCTTTCCATAATTAAAACATTTAAATGGTAATTTCCCTTGATATTTACCTATTCCTCTTTTTGTCTTGCAAATGAAAAGTGCTATGATGTCATCTTCATCATCACTAGAACTATCACTTGATTCTTGAATCTTAGCTTTCTCTTTCTTTGATGTTTTGAAAGTTGCTTCTCTCTTTGAGGGTTTATCTTTTTCTGTCCACATCTCATATGCCATGAGTATACCATGAAGCTCATCCATCTTTAGCTTGGCTAAATTCTTCATCTCCTCGATTGCCGAAACCTTTACATCCTATCTCATTGGTAGAGATCTCAAAACATTTTGCACCACCATTGACTCTTCCAATGTTTCTCGAAGACCTTGAATCTGATTCACTATCTGATCAACTCACAAGAGATAAATTGTTATATCTTCTTCTTCTTCCATCTTCAAACTTTCAAACTACCTTCTAAAAGTTTGAAGCCTAGCTTGTTGTAGCTTTCCATCACCTTTGTAAATATTCTCAATTTTTACCAAAGTTTCATGAGCATATTTACATTGCATAACTTTAAAAAATTCAAATTCGCATAAACCGCATAAAATAACATTTAAATATGTAGCATTATATTCACTTGCCTTGTTTTTTTTAGAGTAAATGTAGATGTATGTGGCTCTTCATATTCCTCCACCACTACTTTCCATATGTCAAATCTAAGGGCCATCAAATAAACCTTCATTCTCATGCTCCAAAAAGCATAATTTGTCCCATCAAAAAAAGGTGCCTTATTTGTAGAAAATCCTTCCTGTGACCCAGGCATCATGCTTTCCCGAGCTACCTTCAAGCTATAAAACTTTTAAAAAATGAAAATGCTTTGATACCAATTGTTAAGCATGGGATATACTGAGAGGGGGGTGAATCAGTATATCATATATCTTATAAAACTTTCCCTTAACCAAAATCCACTTAATCAAACGTTCAAGATATGTAATAAAACTCAAACAATAAGCAACACACAAGATAGAGAGAGACACCAGTTATAACGTGGAAACCCAATGTGGGAAAAACCATAGAAAACAATCTCAAGTATATTAATGAGAACCAACCCAAAAAATATTTGCAACCACCAACTTGTAGGAGCACCAACCCCTTTGCTAAGCACCATCCCAATAATTATTCGTGAGCACCAACCCACAGGATCACCAACCCCTTTACTGAGCACTAACCCAACAAAAATTCATGAGCACCAACCCACAAGAGCACCAACCCATTTGTTGAGCACTAACCTAGCAACAATTTGTGAGCACCAACCCAAAGGAGCATCAACCCCTTTGTGTATACCACACACCTATCTCTCAATGTTGCTATCTCAACAAATGATAGTTCAATACAACATCGCTTTCCTCTCTCTCACCTTTTCTCTTCTAAGCTAGATATAACAAATACAAATCATATTCATCACTCACAATTGCTCTTCCAAGCTAGATATTACAATATCAAATCAACCTCTTTCTCTCATATTACAAATGGCTTCTCAAGCCTTTATTTATAGCTTTCGAAATGACCTTTGGGCTTCCCCCTTTGTGACCCTTCAATCCTCATGGAAAATGGTGCCAAACTTGTATAAACCTTCATATTCATGCCTTTGAAAAGTCATGTGGTGACCCTTCATGACCAAAAATTTCCTTCCCTCTTTTGTCCTCATCTTGGTGACTTTTTTAATTCCTCAAAGTGTCCCTTCATGAGAAATTGTGCCCTTCCTCTTTTGTCTTCACTTGGTGACTCTTGGAATTCCCCAAGATAACTCTTCATGGGAAAATACATCCCATCCTTCTTTTGTCTTTACCCCATGGCTCTTTGACTTCTCCATGGGCCCTTCTTTTGTCTCATATGCAACTAAAAATATATTTCTTAATATTAAATAAATATTTACTTACATTAGCCAAATTAAACAACATTAAATGCAATGGGGCCTATATCACCAATAATTCTAGACCTTTGACATCAATGATAATATTTCCAACAGGTATTATTTCCTTTCCATAATTACTCTAGGATCAACCACCAATTATCAAGTAACCAACTAAGTACATTTATTGTTTTAAGAATTATTTATTCAATTTCTTACCTGTAACCTTAACCAGACCTCTAATAATCTATCACTTGATCATTAACCCCTTTCTACAACCTGAACTAGACTCTTTTTTATACATTTTTAGAATTGAAAGCAACCATTGATGGTTACCCTAACCATCGATAGTCACCTTCAACCGTCGATGGCTACCTAACCACCAATGGTCACCTTAACTATTGATGGTCACTCTGATAAGAAATAATAGTTTATTTCCACCTTCTTACTCTCAACTAAAATCCACTTTCTAACTCACTACCTATTCATAGATACCCCACCTATCTTTTGAACCCAACCTAACCTACTAATAACTAGTATTGACCCACTATTTACCTAATTATTCTATTTCCTTTATCAAGCATTTATTTCTTATGGTATTCTCTTTCAATATTTTCTATCATTTGATACAAGTAATTTATCTTCATTTACTTCAACATAACTATTTTAAAAGTTTGGATTGATATTCTTTTAATAAGGTCATGCTTATTGGATCTATCACACACTAGGAAATCCACCTTGCTATCCATCTAACAACCCCTTTGCATGAGTGTTTTCTTATCCATAGGTAATTCTTCCCAACGTAAAAAGGGGATCTTTATGATCTTCTAAATCACATGTGAAAAAACAAATAGGTTATTATACCACACCATTATTACTAGTTTCTTACTTATTATTTAACTATAAAGTAAATATAAATTGAGGGAAACATCCATGCCCACTCCCATGTCCTAAATCAAGAGGTGATCCTCAATTAATCTAGATAAGTTAAACATTTTAAAATTTTATGTCCTAAGGAATTGGGATAGTGGTGATAAATATTTGCATTACCTCCATTCAACACTTTCAACAAGTGGCCATGGTTACATCATTAGGTATACATCACACTTTTCCATGTTATCCAAGTAGAACACACACTAGATATTATGAATCAAGTCCTAGCCCCATGTCCCACTTTGATAGGTACTCCTCAAATAATCAAAACATATAAAAAAGTGTGACATTAAGGAATGAAAATGAAAAGAAAAAACATAGTATATTTTTATTTCTTACAAAACCTAGTTACATCCATCTCATTATATAGAGGATTACAAATAGAATAAAAACCTTAAAACAACTTTTTAAAAAATATATGTTTTTTGATTTAAATCTTGATTTAAAATAAGCTTAGAAATATATTTTACATATTAACTTATTTATTCCAACACTTTCCATTAATTTATACCATTAGTTGTTTCAACATCCATAATGTCCAAATTCTTTCTTAGGAGTTCAAAACTCTCTATAGCTAATTCTTTTATGAATATATCTACAAATTATTCTTTACATATACAATACCCCAAATGCATTTCTCCATTGTTCACAAACACTCTAATGAAATGTTACATGGTGTCAGTATGTTTAATTATCTTGTAAAAATAATGATTATTTGATAGTGTAATTAATGGTTTTTGTCATAAAATACTAGTTTAGGATTTTATTATTTCTGTAATATATTTGTCAACACTCTCCACATCCAAATTGATTGACATGTTGCTGATGTTGGTGCTATATACTCTACATCATCTATTTAAATTTGTTGGAAATATTGTCATTGATGTCAAAGGTTTATCATTATTGGTGATAAATGCCCCATTGCATTTAATGTTGTTTGTAATAAATATATCTTGGCTAATATGAGTTAATATTTATTTAATATTAATGAATATATTTTTAGTTGCATATGAGACAAAAGAAGGGCCCATGGAGAAGTTGAAAACCCACGGGATAAAGACAAAAGAAGGATGGGACACATTTTCCCATGAAGAATCATCTTGGGGAATACCAAGAGTCACCAAGTGAAGACTAAAGAGTAAGGATGCAATTTCTCATTAAAGGACACTTTGAGGAATACGAAAAGTCACCAAAGATAAGGACAAAAGTGGGAAGGATGTTTTTGGTCATGAAGGGTCACCACATGACTTTTCAAAGGCTTGGATATGAAGGGTCATCCAAGATTGACACCATTTTCCATGAGGATTGAAGGGTCACAAATGGGGAAGGCCAAAGGTCATTTGGAAAGCTATAAATAAAGGCTTGAGAAGCAATTTGTAATATGGGAGATAGAGTTTGATTTGATATTGTAATATCTAGCTTAGAAGAGCAATTTTGAGAGATGAATATGATTTGTATTTTTTATATCTACCTTAGAAGAGCAAAGGTGAGAGAGAGGAAGGAGATGTTGTATTGATCTATCATTAGGTGAGATAGCAACATTGAGAGATAGGTGTGGTATACACAAAGGGGTTGGTGCTCCTGTTGGTTGGTGATCATGAATTGTTGTTGGGTTGGTGCTCGGCAAAGAGGTTGATGCTATTATGGGTTGGTGCTCATGAATAATAGCTGGGTTAGTGCTCGACAAAGGGGTTTGAAGATCCTATGGGTTGGTACTCATGAATTGTACCTGGGTTGGTACTCGGTAAAGGGGTATGGTGCTCCTGTGGGTTTGTTCTCATGAATATACTTGAGATTATTCTCCGTGGTTTTTCCCACATTGGGTTTCCACATTATATCTGGTGTCTCTCTCTATCTTGTGTGATGTTTATTGTTTGATTTTTATTGCATATCTTGAATGTTTGATTAAGTGGAATTTGATAAAGTGAAAGTTTTATAAGATATATAATATACTGATTCACCCCCCCTCTCAATATATTCCATGCTTAACAATAGGTATCAGAGTAGGTTCCTTCAGAAAGGGTTTAACAGCTTGAAGGTAGATCAAAGAAAAGCATAAGATGGCCAAGCAGGTAAAGAAGGAGAATCAAGAGTTGAAATCTATGGTTGAGGCTCTTAAGGAAAAGGTGTGTATCTTGGATTTTAAGTTAGATATAGAAGTAAAAGAAAATAAGATATTTATTCAGGATCTTAAGAATCAGTTAAAGGTTGCAAATTCAATTTTAACATCAAAAAAAGAAGAATTTAATCAGTTAAAGGTTGAGTTAGGCTCTTTAAAGGATAATCATGAGAAGTTTATAATCAAGGTTGAAAAAGATCATGAAATATTAGTCCAAGGAAAGAAGGATGCAGGTTTTGAAGGCAAATCAAAGAAGCTAATCAGGGAGCCCAATGCTTTTGAGTTTTCAAATTCTTTTCATGGCCATTGTTTTGTTTTTTATCATGTTGGTCATAGGGCAAGAGATTGTATGAGGAGAAGCAATCAGTCAAAAGGAGATCTCAGTCACATTCAAGAAAAAGGTATGAGAAATATTGTTTGCTTTTGTTGTCATGAGGTTCGACATATTGCTAAATTATGTCAAAATAAAGTAAAGAGATCTTCAAAGTATGTCAAAGGTTATAGAGCCCCTATAATATATGAGAAGAGTCAAATTAAGGTTTAGAGACCTAAAATAGTAAAGATTGGTTAGGTTGAGTTTAAGAATGAAAATGAATTACTTGCTATAGTAGATAAAGAATCAGATAAGAAAGATTGTGCAGAATCTCTTGTTACATTTGAGCATGAGCTTTGTCAAGATAAGATAGTTGTAAAAGTTGAGAAAAATAAAAACATCATAAATGATAAGGTTAGTAATTCAAAAAGGTTAGACATGCTTAAACGGATTCTAAAAGAAAAACACAAGAAGATCAAGGAAGAAATAGAGGAGATGTGTGAATCTCCTGAGATTTATTTTTAGAACCCTATTGTGTGGGGTGTCTCTTCTAGGCTTTAAGGAGACACTTTTAAAAATTTAAGCATGGTGGATGCTATTGGGTCTTGGTTATGTTTCATGACAAGAAGGTGAGTTTGAAAATTAATTTGTATTTCTTTTGAGGGAATAGATTTTTGAAGAAAATTTTGCATCAGTAATAAGGTTTGAGGCTATTAGAATGATTCTTGCATATGCAGTGTTTTAAAGTTTTAAAGTGTTTCAAATGGATATCATCACAAGAAATTAGAATGTAGAAAAAGAGATAACAATTTCATAAATAAGGAGAAGGAAAGTCAAGTAGAGTCAAGTAGAAGCCACAACTCTTTTGTTCCTCTATCAAGCTTTGATGAAGAGACCATAGTATGTTACAAGTGCAACAACTTCGGACACATAGCTCGGTATTTTAGAAGCGTGTTCAATTCAGTCAAGAAGGATCAGAGCTTCAAAGAAGCTCCATTCATCAGGGAGAAGGTTTAGACATGTTCATGGTAGAAGAAACATCCTGAAGATTCTATGATGGTGCAAACAGCTCTATATGTGAGAGGTAAAGATCAACCATGGTTAATTGATAGCAGATGTTTGAGGCATATAACAGGAGATAAAAGTAAGTTCATTACTCTAAAGAAGATCAATGGTGGTACAGTGAGATTCAAAGATAAAACCACTGACAGGATAGCCGAAAAAGGTACTTTGAGTTTGGATTATGGTTGAATTAAGACTAAGAATGTTTTGTATTTAAAAAGTCTTAAGCATAATCTATTAAGTGTTAGTCAAATATGTGATTAAGGATACACATTAAGGTTTCATGCTAAAGGTTGTGAGATTAGAAGAAAACATTCCAATGAGTTAATTACAAATGCTCAAAGGATAGGGAACAATGTATATGTTTTGTCAAATATCTTCTCAAATGCACGATCAAAGGATACATTCAAACATCAACAAGAGGAGTTGGGAGTGATTTATATTACTTCCTACCATTGATGTTAAGCATCAAGTGAGGGGGAGAAAAGTTTTAGCTCTAGGTAGGCCCTTCTCCATTGATGTCAAAGAGGGAGAATAACAGGTATAGGTATAGGTGCAAAAAATAGGTACAGGGAATAGGTACAAGTTGATATAGTAAGGGGGAGTTACTGTATGTTTTCAAATGACTGGATGTGTAGGTGACAGAATGTGGTAGTTTCAAGATTGAGGTTGTCATCAATGACAAAGGGGGAGATTGTTGAAAATATTGTCATTGATGTCAAAGGTTTAGCATTATTGGTGATAAAGGCTCCATTGCATTTAATGTTGTTTGTAATAAATATATCTTGGCTAATATGAGTTAATATTTATTTAATATTAATGAATATATTTTTGGTTGCATATGATACAAAATAAGGGCCCATGGAGAAGTAAAAGAGCCATGGGATAAAGACAAAAGAAGGATGGGATGCATTTTCCCATGAAGAGTCATCTTGGGGAATACCAAGAGTGACCAAGTGAAGACAAAAGAGTAAGGGCCAATTTCTCATGAAGGGACACTTTGAGGAATACGCAAAGTCACCAAAGATAAGGAAAAAGTTGGAAGGACGTTTTTGGTCATGAAGGGTCACCACATGACTTTTCAAAGGCTTGAATATGAAGGGTCATCCAAGATCCATGCCATTTTCCATGAGGATTGAAGGGTCACAAAGGGGGAAGGCCAAAGGTCATTTGGAAAGCTATAATTAAAGGCTTGAGAAGCCATTTGTAATATGGGAGATAGAGGCTGATTTGATATTGTAATATCTAGCTTAGAAGAGTAATTGTGACAGATGAATATGATTATTTGATAGTGTAATTATTGGTTTTTGTCATAAAATACTAGTTTAGGATTTTATTATTTCTGTAATATATTTGTCAACACTCTCCACATCCAAATTGATTGACATGTTGTTGATGTTACTGATACATACTCTATATCATCTATTTAAATTATCACTATAGGTTGATTTTTGATGCCCATAAATCTAAACATATTAAAAATTGAAAAATATATCCAAAAGTACTATTAATATCATTTATGCTGCCTAGAAAATCACTATCACTATAGGCAATCAAATAAAAATCATTTGTTGTGGGATTTAATATTTCATATCATATTATTCCTACTACATATCTCAATATTAATTTCCCAAATGTTAGTGTTATTACTTTTGTGACTTCATAAATATTGAAATTAAACTAGATCCATATATAATATCAAGTATTTTAGGTTTTAGGTATATTGAACTTACAATGAGTATTTTGAACAAAGTTGGATAAACATTGGGTCCCTCATTTTATTTACTAATTTTTGTTCCTATTATAACTAGATTTATTGCATAATTTCAGTTCATGAACTTGAAAATCCTCATCACATCCTTTGCATACTATATAAACAAATAAAAAGACCATTATCTAATTGTATAACTTCAATGCCCAAAAAATATCTCATCATTTATAAATCTATAATTTCAAATTCTTTATTCATCATTGATTTAAACATGTATAAAGATAATTTTATAGTTAATATTAAGGCATAAACATATATCCATACAATAATATTTTTACCTTACTCTTTTTTTTTGTATATAACATAACCTCACTACTACTTCTAATGAAACCTTTGCTAATCAATTATGAGTCAATATGACAATACCATGATCTTGGTGCTTGTTTAAGCCCATAAAGAGATTTATTCAATCTATACACCTTGTATTCATGTATATTCACTTCATAACATATTGGTTATTACACACACACACACACACACACACACATTTATTCTTAAAGAAAACCATTCAAAAATGTTGATTTGACATCTAGTTGGTAAACTTTCAAGTTTATTTATGCTACTATGGCTAAAACCATTATGAATATATCAAGCCTTGAAACTGGTGTACATATCTCATTATAATCTATTTGAGCATATAATCAAAGGTTGTTTGTGCATAGAATCAAGAAAGGCAATAAAAAGTCCTATTCAGGTGGATACATGTAGAGGTAAAGAAGTGTGTTTGATTTATGTTTTCTAACTAACTAGAAATGATTTTTGAATCCCTCTATATCAACCTATTTCTTGTGAACTTGGTTGACCACCTTACACACCTTTTTCTATTATTATTATTATTATTATTATTATTATTATTATTATTATTATTATTATTATTATTATTATTATTATTATTGATGTATATTTTTTGTAATTTATCCATACATACTTCCATCCTAAGCTTCATTTCCCATGAATTCAACATTCTTAATGATGATTACCTTATTGGTAATGATATTGTACAACTTGTGATCTTTTGATTTCTCAATATAATAAATAAAGATACATTTTCACATATATCATACAATTTTACTCTAATTTATTCTAGCATGTGTGCATATGGCACATATCCAAAAACTCTTAAGTGATATACACTGCAATTTTTGCCACTCCATGTTTTCTATGGAATTCTATTGTTAACACTCTTATTGGAAATATATTTAGAATATATATTTTACATGATACTAATTATGGATATTATTCATTAGAAAAGTGCTTGGCAGTAAACATGTTCCTAGCCATATCCATGATTGTTCTATTTTTTCTCTCTATAACACCTTTATGTTTTGGTGTGTATATTGTAAAAAATTACTTATCAATTCAATTATACCTAAAATATATATATAAATTCATTTGAATTGTATTCACCATCTCTAATTGACCTAAGTACATTGATGTATAGTCCACTCTATTTTTCAACCATTACATTAAAATCCTTGAATATTTTGAAGGCTTCAGACTTCTTATTGAGAAAATATACCCAAGTTTTTTTATTAAAATCATAAATGAATGTTAAAAAATATAAACTTATTTTCAATGTTGGATTATACATATGTCCATGTATATAAGTTTGAAAATTCTTGTTATTGAGAAAATATTCCCAAGTTTTCCTAATAAAAACTTCAATGAACATTAAAAAATATAAAATTCCTCATAATGTTGGATTCTACATAGGTCCACATATAAAAGTGTGAAAAATCTATAATGGTTCATTTGATTTGTAACACACTCATATTGGTAAATATTCCCTATGTTGTTGTATCAAACTAAATTTCTAACATGAACTCATTGGATGCTCAATTGGTGGTACTCCTCTCACCATCTACTTCTTCTTAAATAAACTCAAACCTCTAAAATGAATACATACTTTCACCATCTACTTTTTATACATTAAAATTAAACCTCTTAAATTAATATGTACATGCATTTGATGATATAACCATGCTTTATCTAAATATGTTACCTTGTAATTTATCTTGGGCTATTATTGTCTTTACTTTTTACTCTTGATTTGATGTGGAATATTTGGTTCCTTTTCATCTCAACTTTTACAATGAACCTAACACTTGTAAATATATCTAGTACATTACACACATTATATTAAAACTATAATTTGTAACCCTTTTACATAAGTTGTCCAACAACCACTTTCTTTCACCATGTTTTGTAATACTCTTAATCATACTTTCACCCATCACTGCTACTTTAATATCTTTACCTAGATTGACTTATGACTTCACTAAATTATCAAAACTTGTAATTTTTAACTTTTTTATGTCATATGATTACTATCTCCATTGTCTAAGAACCAAATATGACTATAAATCTCCTAACAAATATGACATGTAATGAATAAAGACACAAAAATCCTTTTAGATACATCTAAATAGTTTGCATTTTATTTATTGATATATCTTCACTTCTCTATACACTCATATGTATAATGAAAAAACTTTTTGTAGTAATTATACTAAACATTATATTTATCTCACCTCTGAGATTGATGTAAAAAATGATTGTGCCCTCTAAATATGTGAGTATTGAAGTTCTAATTTGTCATTTCACTTTGATTTGGACTACTCCTTCCATTTGTTTTATTATTATTTCTACCTCTACCTTTAAATATTGACCTTCATCTTCTTCTCCCTTTTCTAAATGAAATATGCAATTTAAAATTATTCTCCAAAGAGGAATTATTTTTCCTCTTCATTATAGAATCGTGAGATAATAGAGACCCTATCAGCTCATCTACTAGTCATTGTGTTAGATTTTTAGATTCTTCAATATAAATAACAATAGCATCAAAATTATGAGGGGCCTTGATAATATTTATTATGACCTTATGATCAAGGATTTATTCTCCTTGTGATTTGATTTGATTAACACAATTCATAACTTTACTCAAAAACTAGCCTATGGACTCTAAATATTCCATTTGCATATTCTCAAAACTTCTCTTAAGAGACTATAATTTAGCCACTTTTACCTCGGTGGTTCCCTATTAAGTTATTTATAGAATATTCCATGCCCTCTTACACCTAGTTATTACAATCCTAGAGAAAATACACTCATGCATTACTTGTTGGATACAAATTAGGGATTTTGCATCCCTCTTCCTTTATTTTCTAAGCCTATCTTTTTAGTATGTGTTAAATCTTTATAGGCTGCTTGATTTAGAGGCTCTATGAATTCATTCTCTAATAAATCCCATACATCATGTGAAAAAAATACCATTTTAATTTGAATAGACCAAAAATCATAATTTTTACATGTAAATATTGAAATTTTAGGTTGAGTGATGATGTTCTTTGACACAATCTACTACAGAGATTTATAACCTCCCTTTTTTTGGTCAATATGCAATTATGGTAAATATGGGTCCGATTTGGCCACTTAAATTTTGAACTTTCTTCTATAAAATGTTTCTTAAAATTTTTATTATAAATTGCTTATGTTTATCCATGGCTTAAATTACTTGTCTAAAGGCTAAGATTGGTGGAAGATTAGTAAATTAGTATGACCTCCTCCTACTCCAAAAATATGCAATATGTTGTTTGGTTATTATAATTTAAAAATATTAATACATATATCATTTATTTTTTCTTTTTTTTACTACTGTCTTTTTCTTGATTTCAAACTACTAGCTAGCCTCCCATTTATTTGGCTACACTATCCTTTTTCTGAGGTACTTTAGCATCTAGAATGTCTATTTTATGCCCATGTGATTTATTATTTACTATGTATTTTTTCTTATGGTGGTGGATGAAATCTTCATCACCTTCCTATGATGCTTTTAGGTCTTCACTTTAATCATGCATTCTGCCTAACTCTATCTCCAACTTGGCTCTTTGATACCACACTAAAATTAAAAAAACATTTTTTTAATTTCTTATAAAACTAGGTTATAACCACCTCATTATATAGAGAATTAAAAATAAAATAAAAGCTTTGAAATAGATTTAATTTTTTTTATGTTTTTACATTAAAACAAACTTAGAAATAGATGGTAGGAATTAATTTCTTTATTCCAAAAAAAAAATTATAAAAGGAATAATTAGGTAAATGGTGGAAGAAGAAGCTCATTAATACATGTACAAATTGGGATAAAGTAGTAAAATGTTAAAGTACATGATGTTTTGAATCCTGAAGTGAGTTAGTGACCAAGGAAAAACAAATGTGTGAATCATTGGTCCACCTTCACTTTCATCAATACCTTGTTAATATGTAGCTATGGATATGAGACTTCTTATAATAATGTAACAACTATGGTTTCTATTATTCTAATCAATTTTAATTGGAGTATGAAGTTATTTTTGTCAGAGTGTTTACCATAATCACTAGATCATGCGATTACATAAGTTTGTGATAGATGCATGTCAAGCACACAACACACAATAAATAGAAGCATATGAAATAATATATACAAGAATATTACACAAAACATGAGTCTTATATTCACCTTATCATAACATTGAAATGAGGTACATTTATAGTCTGGTTGAGTGGAGTGGTGACTCACCAGATAACTTGAGTGGTAGGCTCATCCTCCATGAGTAGATAGGGAACTAAGGGAAAACCAATTGGCTGGAGGCCTTAGTGGTGTAATAACTAAGGATACCAAGTTGAATATATACCCCATCTACCCATTAAGTGACACCATGCACTCACATGTGCATAATGATGTTAAAATGATATCATTATGATATAAAAAATAACTATAATTAGGATTATTTCCCTCAAAATCAACCTAATCTAGGTAAACATACAAAGAGGATTAAAAATCCATATAAGTGTAAAACTTCTACACTAACACCCCCATTAACCATAGCTTAGGTGGGTAGTATGGAAAACATGGGTCCTTGCAATAAGGCCTGATGAGGTACCCACATAGAATGCAACTCTCAAAAAGTGGAGTAAAAGGAGAAAACCCAATGAGAAAAAAATCCCCCCACCAAAAAAAAAGAGAGACAAAGAAGATAATTTAGGACTAAAAATACCCACTCAATGCTACAATTAATATTATCCACATTGTATAACGTAAAGAAGTGCTCTAAAGTGACTATGGGTTAGAACTAGATGCAATAAAGAATGGATCACCATGAAAAAATTGAATGAATATGCAAAGTATATGATGGATATCTAGCTAAGGTATGGTTCCTATAGTAGAAGCCATTCTCCTCATGCAAATTGTAAATAGAAACTCTTTCATGAAGGGGTGATGATTCCAAATTACATGTGAAGAAAGAGTGTGGACGTTCCTCCAACTATGTTGAAGATTTTCCAATGTCTAATGTGCCATGAATCAAAGATCCCTCTCTCTAACAGGTCTATGGTGGACTAGAATTAGGTGGATCCAAAAACAATTACTCAATACATGGAAGGTGACAATGACATGGAATAAGTACATACCCATCACTATTGTAGTCATCTATGGTAGAAGATAAGTCGTCAACATCATAAATGCACTTAAGCTTTAAAGTGTCATCAACTACAAGTGAATCTAATGAAGAATCTGAAAGAGGGACAAAGTGCGGGAAATAATATAAATGAGTGTCATGATCGACTAAGCCCACTATAATGATACTATCATTATGTAAATCTCTATAATATACTAAATCTAGAGTGAACTAAACTCACATGCCTTGACCAAGGTGAGTAATCCAATATAAGAATATGATATTAGTTGAAAGTGATGGAATACTTTGAACATTATTAAATGTTCCACTACTCACTTCAACAGACCCTCTTCCAAAAACCTATCTATAAATATCATAACTTAGTCAAATAGAAGACATGTCACATGGTTTTAAGGAAATGAACTCCACATGTGAAGAAGCCATATAATGTGATGCAATAGTGTTGGTTCATTTATTTGATTTGTTGAATTTACTTGTATTTATTATTCAGATTGGTGCACTAATTATTTATTATAATTAGTTTATTATTTATATTAATAATTTGCACCAGATAGGTTAAGCTTGCTTAGTTAGTAGTCAACTTGGACACCTATCTTGTTACCCTAGAGTTCCAATCCACTATTCAGGGTAAGATAGGATAAGATTGCTTAACAAGTAATCAACTTGTGTTGATCATATACACAAGTTAGACACATATATTGTTAGTGTGGAGTTGCACTCCAATATCAATGTAGTGAAATATCAGTTGAACTACACGTGTTATGTGAGTTCCCTAATCTTTATCTTGCACATCTTGATCTATATAAGTAATGGTTATTTATGTATTATACATAGGATTAATATTGAATTGTTAGAGTAATTCATCATATTTGAGTTATTTATTCATTTCTATTATTTTCTCAAATATACAGTTATTGTTTATTACTATTATTATTTTATCTCTTATTTATGCTTTCTATTCATTAGACCTTATAGCTAATTATAATATGGTACAAGAGATATCTTGAATATGTAGATTGCTAAATATTTAAGAGAAAAATATCTAGATATAGGAATGGTTTTATTATTATGTATACAAGTACAAATTAGAACTTTATAGAGAATTTTTGAGCTCACCATTGAGTTTAGAGTGCCTGAGATAGTCAAAATTATCTACAATTTTATCCAAATTAAGCATAAGAGTTGAAATTAGTAAGGGTTTGATATAGAATCACCATGCATAAATCTGGTAGGTACCTAAAAATCAAAGCAATTTTTTAGCAAAATAGACCTCATGGTTGCGTTTAGAAAGTGTCAAAACCTACAAATCCTTATAAAATTTATCTAATTTGGACATAGTCACCTAGAAGGCAAATTTGTTTTTGCTCCCAGGTATGGCCGTACAAACCATGCAGGGATTTTTTTTGGTAGGCCTCATGGATCAATAAGTAGATTTAAAATGGAAACTTTGGGAGCCCATAATTTAAACATCGAGAGGTATTTTTTAGTGATATTTTTTTGAAATAGCTTAAAATTTTGTGTTCTTTACTATTGTACTTTTAGTTTTTTCCAAATTTATCCATGTGTTTCCAAAATTAAGGTTTTTCTAAATCATTTCTTTCCCATCATCATTTTATCAACTTTAGAGGACCATAACTTTCACATACGACCTCTTATTGAGGTCCCATTTTTTTGAAAGTTCATATTTTTTTTATCACAATGCATTGGTGGAAAAGAATTTATAATAAAGTGTATATTTTTTAGACTTTTAGATAAGAGGTCCTAATTGAGATTTTTATAAACTAGAAAAATTATAATCCAACCTTATAACT
Organism: Torreya grandis; assembly: GCA_037957365.1. Classification (NCBI taxonomy): domain Eukaryota; kingdom Viridiplantae; phylum Streptophyta; class Pinopsida; order Cupressales; family Taxaceae; genus Torreya; species Torreya grandis. The sequence continues at coordinate 627,068 of JARHVA010006399.1, forward strand.
AGAATCAATTATAAAGTGTCAAAAAATAATTTCTTGGTGGGATAAAACTAGGTAATTCATGGGGGTTTTATAGTGTGTTATGTATTTTGATTTCTACTTTGTGAGAGTTTATTTCTAATTACATCATGGGGAATCCTAAGTTCCCACTATTAACAACATACAACTATAACACATGTAAATATAAATCTTTAAATTCATTAATGATGTTAGGATATACACCTTACACAATAACTCTTCTTATTCCACCTACTGATGCAAAAATAATTACAACACTTTCTCTTTGAAACTACTAAGGTAATTAGATACATTCAGTCTTACATGTCTTTAGATTTTAATTTCCAGCTTGACAAATGTACAACTCCAAAATAGGCTTGGGATAAATTAACATAATTATTTTGGAAAATAGATGAGGTTCATGGTTACCAAGTTGACAATTAACTCATTAGTTTGGATCCTAGAAATTGTGTTACAATACAAGACTACATCACTAAAGTCATAGATCTAAGAGAATAAATTTCTAAATGTAAAATTGATAAAAAGGATATTCAGTTGATTTTTAGTGCCTTACACAAATTAGGTCTTGAATATTCATTTTTTGTCTCTAGCTTTTAGACTCATAGGCTCACATTGGGTACATCTTATCAAATGCCAACCTTTGAGGTATTCTCTAAGATTGTAATGACTGAAGAAGAAAAGCTAATAGTTATGGGCCTAATCAAGTCATCCAAATATCAAGCTCTAGTTGTAAGTCAACCTTAGCATAAATAAGTTGAAACATCAACATCAAAGATGGGTTCAAGCAACAAGAATAAAAATAATCATAATAAGTCATAGAAAGATAATAATAAAGGGAAATAATATTCCTCCCAAGGAGATTATAAATCCACTAATAAAAAAAAGATTCAAAAAAATGGATTGGCACTCATTGCCCTTATTATTAAAAAGAGGTTTTATAGTGAACAAGATTTCTAGAAGAAATAGATTGATGAACTTAAGTGTCCTATAAAAAAGAATAACATCAATCAATCAAATGATTCTTCCACTCCTTCAAATTTAGGGAAAGGGAAAACTACGACACTAGTTGCACTGGTGAATTCTCCCAAGTCATGGGTACTTGACTCAGGTGCTTCGTACCATATGGGTTCTGATCAAGAACATTTTTTTGGATTAGATCAAGTTCTTTGCCTCATATTCTCATAGGTGATGATTTTAAGGTAGATGCCATAGGAAAAGGTATAGTTGATGTTGATAGTGGTGTATTTGAGAATTCCATCTATGTGTCATAATTATCAACTAACCTTCTCTCTGTCTACCAAATCACCCACTTTGATACTGTTAGGAAGTTGAATTCACACCTAATTCTATTTGAGTTACAAAAATTGGAGGACAATGCCTCAGTTACAGTGGGAAAATTTGAAAATAATACTCAAATTTATTTATTCTCTCACATTGTACCTTAGTCTTCCTCTATAGCTTTGCTCTCACACACTGATTCAGTGAGCAATGTATAACATGAGTGGTTTGGTCATCTAAACTATCACTATTTAAAGTAGCTTAGTTAGTAATAAATGGTTATAAGAGTTCCATAGATTCATTTTTCAAGAGGAGTATGTCATGGTTGTGCCTTAGGAAAACATACAAAGGATAAGTTTGATAAGGGGAAGGCTTAGAGAGATAAACAAGTCCTCAAACTTACTCATATTTATTTAGCGGGTCCATTACCTACTTTTTAATTTATTAAAACTTTATATGTTCTCATATTTATTGATGATTATTCCAAATATACTTGGGTTTATTTTTTGAAACTAAAGAGTGAAGTATTTGATAGATTTCCAGAGTTCAAAGCTCTAGTAGAGAAACAATCTAGGAAGTATGTCAAGATCCTCTACACAGATAATGGGAGGGAATATTTGAACAATAAGTTTGAAAAATTCTATGTTGTTGAAGGAATTTATCTTCATCATTTGGTTACATACACACATCAACAGAATGGTGTAGCAGAGAGGAAGAATAGATTCTTAAAATAGATGACAAGTTATGTGATTCATGCAAAATCATTAGTACCTAAGTATTGGGTGGAAGTGATTAATTATGTTGTATATATACAAAATAGAGTTCATCACAAATCTTTAAAGGGGATAATGCCTCTTGAAGATTGGTACAATAAGAAGCCAAATGTTCATCATTTTAGAGTCTTTGGTAGTCCAAAATGGGCTCACATACCTTAAGACAATTACCATGATTTACAACATCAAAGCCAAACTTGCATATTTGTCAGATATCCTAATAGTGTTAAGGGATATCAGCTCATTGATCCAAATTTACATGAACTTATTATACAAAGAATTATTTACTTTGAAGAAAGATGTCTAGACTTGTCTTCTAGAATTTCTCATTCTTCTTCCTTTGAAGAATTAGATAGAAGTGATGATGATACTCATGCTTCATCTACTTATAGGGATGATGAGGTAATACCTTCATAGTAGGGTTTAGTAGGTCATATTACTCCTCCTCCAGATCCTCACCCATTAATGCCTTTATTAGCTAGATAGACTTCGGTGGATGTAGACCGTCTTTTTAGGGATCCATTAGATAGAAGGAGAACATGGTTACAACATGATCTTCCACATTCCTACATTTCCATAGATTCTGATGCATAGTCTTTTTAGGAAACCATAGGGATAGTTGAGTGGGATTAAATGATGGAAGAAGAGTATAACTCATTGATTAAGAATGACACTTTGGATAATATTCCTCTTCCTAAGGGAAGAAAAATAGTTTGATGTAGGTGGATATATCAGACTAAGTTTGTAGTGGATGGAAATATTGATAAGTATAAATCATGCTTAGTGGCCAAAGGTTTTTATCAAGTATAATACATTGACTTTACATAAACCTTTGCACCTATTGTTAAGATGAATTCAATTCAATTGATACTAGCTACTGGTGAAGCTCATGGTTGGGATATATATCAGATAGATGTGAAGAGCATATTTATTCATGGGCATCTTCATGAGGATATATATATGGAGCAGTCATATGGGTGTGTTTAGGATTATTCATTGGTGTGTTACTTGCATAAGTCTCTATATGGTCTAAAATAAGCCCATAAGGCTTGGTATTCCAAGATGGACACATTTATTCTTTCAGTTGGGCTCTCAAAATGTCACTCAAATATAAATGTCTATACTCTATGATAGGAGGATTCACTATTGTACTTATTGCTCTATGTTGATGATCTCATTGTTATAGGGAGCACAACATATATCATCAATAGTGTTAAGACTATACTCCATGATAGGTTTTCTATGATAAACATGGGCCTATTACAATATTTTCTTAAGATTTAGATATCATAGTCTTCTTTTAGGATTACACTTTCATATCTCAATTATGCCATGGAATTGTTAGCTCAGTTTCACATAGATGATTATAGGCCTACATCAAATCATTTCTTATCTAGATTTACACTTAAGGTTCATTATTCCACTCCTTTGGTTGATGCCACATTGTATCACTAGTTTTTAGGTATACTCATCTGTCTGACTCATACACAACTCAACATTTCATATGTCATTGGCATGGTTTCATGCTTTATGCAGATACCACATGAGCTTCAATGAAGATCCAAAAAGGATATTTTGAGATACATTCAAGGCACTATTAGATATGGGATTCACTATATAATATGTTTAGGTTAAAAATTGGTGTGATACATAAATTTTTATTGGGATGATGATTATGATGATCATAAGTCTACTTATAGTTATAGATTTCAATTCAGATCTAGCCCCATTTATTGGTACAGTAAGAAATAACATGCTACTTCTCTTTCATTTATAGAGTTTGAGTATCGTGGTGATATTAATACCAATATTGAGGTTATTTAGCTTCAAAATATTCTCACTAAGCTTGGTGTTCTATTTTGGAAGCCATCAGTCATCTACTATGACAACAAAAGTACTATCTAGATCTTAAAGAATCTAATTCATCATTAGAGAACCAAACACATAGAGATCCATATGCACTTTATCAGGGATCTAATTTGGGTAAATATCATTAATCTTTAATATTGTCCAATAGAGGAGTAAATTATATAAATTTTCACTAAAACTTTCATTGAGAGAATGTATCTTCACTTGTGATCTCTTTTGGGGGTGTAGCACATCAGTTCTTCAAGGGACATCAATCCTTTAGGGTGGTTTCCTGGACCTTCATTTTAAGGAGGAATTTTTTTCCTTTGGGTTTTCTCCTTTCCGCATCTATTTTTATAGAGTACCTAATATCTCTACATATTGATAGAAATCTTATCTACATAACCCTACCTAAGCTTCATTTACGGGGGGGTTGTTGGTGAATTTACTTGATTTATTATATTTATTTGTATGTATTATCTATATGGTGCACTAATTACTTATTATAACTATTTTATTATGTTTATTAATAATTTGCACCATATAGGATAAGCTTTCTTAGGTAGTAGTCAACTTGGACACCTATCTTGTTACATTAGATTTTCACTCCACTATTGAAGGTAAGATAAAAACAAATTGCTTAAGTAGTAGTCAACTCATGTTGATCATTTACACAAGTTAGACATCTATCTTGTTAGTGTGGAGTTTCACTCCACTATTCACAACTCATAATTGGTCTTGTATTAAATGTTTAAAAGCAAAGTGTAATGTCATTTGAGTAGGGCTTCACCATACCAAAAAAAGTGGTTCCTCTACAATGGTCAAAATGGCTCAATTTATAGAACTTTAAAGAAGGGGGAGGGAAGATAAGATGAAGAGGCACAAGGTCATGTGTCCACATGTGAGAATTAGTTACATGTGAATGAGAGAGATGGATGGAGAAAGCCATGTCATATCAGGAGGTTTACTTGTCCAAAACAAATCATGAGAATGGTGGCAAGTGGCATAAAGCTTTCAAGAGTGGCACAAAAACCTAATTCTATTGAATATCATCCATGAGCATTTGAATGTAAAAATAAAGAAGCTGACACATATAAATATTGAGGAGAATGAAACTCATGATGACATCTATAAAATTTTCTTTATAACTACTATCTATCCTCTAGACACTTGTAATTGTCAATTTTATGGAAGCAATGAATCGAACCATCAACCTACCCATTTTTTTTGCTCTGTTTACACTAGATGCTCATGATTCACACATTTGTCACCTCCATGTCTGCTCTCACATTATCATAAATTTTTTTTAATAGCAATGACTATTTCTTGTAGTTTGAAATTGACATTCTATGGTCGATCACCTTTAAAGTATTTCCTTCAGACTTTTTGTCTTGGCCCTTTTTTGTAGACAATTTTCCCACAAGAATTCATCAAACAATATTTTTAAAAGAATTCATGTCTTTGAGAGATCTATTTGTATCAGAAAAAATGTATGAAATAAATGGTCCTTAGCACCTTTTTAAGTTTTCTTAAAGAATTCTTCAGATAATTTCTTTGAAATAATTTTTTCAGACTTTTTGTTTGGCCCTTCAAAAAATTTAAATGGTCCTTCAAAAGGTTTCAAAGTGTCTATTTAGCCTTAGAATATCCCTTCAAAAAGCTAGCAACATACCCTTCAAAAAGGTTGCAAGGGTTATTTTTGGCTTGAAAGACTCCTTTAGAAAATTTGAAAACTACCCCTTAGAAGAGTTGTAAGTGCTTTTCAAAAGAACTAGAGTGCCCTTCAAAAAATTTGCAAGGTATCCTTTAGAATTTTTATTTGGTCAATTTTTTTACATAATAAACCTTCAAACATTTTTCAATGCACCCTTTGGAATTTTTTTAAAAGGCACTTTCTCTGCAAGAATTCCTTTAAAAAAGATGAATTGGACCATTTAGTAGGAAAATTACCCTTCAAAAAAGTTGTAAATTACCCTTTGGATTTGAAAGGATATCTTTCATAAAAAATGCATAAGGTAAATTTTTGGAGACTTATCCTTCAGGAAAATTGAAAATGAAAAGTTTGAAAGAAATACACTTAAGTAAAAATGCTTTAGACAAAAAGATAAAAAGAATTCAATAAAGGTTTATAATAAAACCCCAAAGGAATTTATTACAAGTTTAGAAAAGACCAAAATAAAATTTATGAAATGAAAATACTTGTATTTTTTATGGTCTTTTTCAAAAAACATTTCTTCTGAAGAAAGGCTAAGCACTGGACTTGGCCAAATTTGAAAGGTGTAAACCTAGGGGTGGAATTTGACTAATAGGGGGTCTTGGCTATGTATATGCATGGAGGGGTGGCATATGAGGTACGATAAGACAATGGGATCCAAAAAATATAATTTATAAATAAAGTATTAGTGGTTTTCACTAGTTGGTGAGGTTTTTTGGGGTAGTTGGTGAGGTGGTTTGGGGCTTGCAACATGTGATAGGTGGAGGATGGTGTGGAGAGAGATGTAATTCTAAGAGAAATACTTAATAAGTAAAAACCAAAATAAACCTATACTCAAACCCCTCAAAACCTATAGGTTTGTTTTAAAATGAAACCCTTTCTCAAATATAAGTGGTTTTGGCTAGGTTGTGTGGTGGTTTTAGCCTGAATTGACCAGTGCTCTCTAATATTCATCCTCTATGTTACCAACGGTAGCCTACATGTGAATTTTCAAATTTATATAAGACATATCTTATACAAAAAAATTAAATCCATGAAAACTATGGTTTTGTGGGGAAATAAGCCACATATAAATAATTTCAAGATTTAAAAAAAAACATACAATAAATAACCAAACACATGATTACTGGGGTGGATCTGATTCCATGGCAGAGAGTTTCACATAATCACCAAATCATGAAAGTGCTCAATTTTTTGATATATTAGAGTAAATCACACAACATGCAATAGTTGAAATCACATGAAATAATATATATGAGCATATTTCATAAAATATGAGTCTTCTATTCATCATAGCATTAAATTGAAATGAGGTACATTTATAAGCTACTTGAGTGGATTGATGGCTTACCAAAAAACATAAGTGGTAGGCTCATACTGCATGAGTGAAGACAAAATTGAGGGAACACTAGTCAGCTAGAGGCCTTAGTGGTGTAATCACTAAGAAGACCAAGTGGAATGAAAACACCATCCACCCACTAAGTGATCTAATGCACTCACATGTGCATAATGATATTAGAATGGCATAATTACGATGTAATAAATAAGCTTAATTACCATTATTTTCCTCAAAATACACCTAAAATATGTTAAATTATAAAGATTATTAAAAACCCATTAAATGGTAATACCTCTACACTAACAATTTCACCTTAACCACTAATAAAGATTACCATTAGCAGTGTATTTTGATTTTCTATTGTGGGAGTAAATTTATAGTGGTAACAAGCAACTTTAAGGATATATTCTAAGTTTTGTGGGGGAAATAAATGAGTTGGTATTGGATCTTTGCCATTTTATAGCATAAGATATTTGATTTACAATTTCTTAGGTTTAACATGATTGCAGGATTTCTTATTTCCACCCACCTTGCACTTGAGATTTTTTAAAAGTTTAAGTCTAGAGGATCATATGTATCAATTCGAGTTGGTATGGTTGTCTCAGGTTTAATTACATAATGGATTTGAGGATGTAGTTACATCCTTATTTAAAGTTGATTACATACATGAAGTAGGGTGGGTATGGTGAAAAGGACACAACCCTTCCTAAAATGGGATATTTAGTTCCATTATTTTTTTTGCATTCCTTCAAATGGTGATCTTAGAATTTACAACTTGCATGGGAAGAAGAAAGCATTGATATTGTGGGGACTTTTTTTCAACCACATTTTCTTTGTGGTTGGTGAGGCTTGTCAAAGATACAAGATTGAAATATAGCTAAGGATGTGACCTATAAATTAATCTCATATTTAATTAATTTGACAAAGATTTAAAGGCTAATTTTCCATTTATTATATTATTTAGCTTAGAATTTAGAGTTTATACCTCCATAAATGATTTTAAGATATTCTTCCATTAGAATTTAGAGTTTATACCACCATGAATGATTGTAAGATATTCTTCTATTTATTGAATGGGTCACCTCAAAGTCTAGAGATTATAATATTTAAAATATTATATTATGTCAAGATTATATATTTTGACATAAATTTATAATACATAAATTGGCCTCTAATAATTCTTTGTAATGTTTCATAACCTTCTAGGAATTTACCATGCATTAGTAAGGCATTAGTGGTCCTAAACATGATATTTATTTCATTGATACCTAGTTCTTGACACCATTTCATTGATGTCATGGGTAATGTCATATCCCAAATATTTTGAATTATGAATTTCCAAGAATAGATATTTAATAACTTTTCATATATTTTACACTTAAGCTCTTAATTTAGTTTTAAATTTCTTAATGGCTTTTATTAGTATTTTTTCAATTCTTGTAAATTGGTCACACATTTAATTATAATGGTTAAAAAAATAAATTTTCTTGGTCTTACTTTGACTGGAATTTAATTAGAGGAAGGTGACAAATACATATAGGCTATTATCCTAATTAGGACAATATAGATCCAAAACAACACATGTATGTGATGTGTGTTGATGAACTAGAAGAGTTTAGTTGTCTAGGATGTGATTTTTCTTGGTCTTAATTTGAATCAGTGTGAATTAGAAGGTGATAAATATTTCATAAAATGCATTTCCCCATTCAGGGATACATGAATGTAAATCAACACTTACACATGACATGTATGGATGAATACAAATATTTTGTTGATTTTAGTCCAGATTGTGTGTTTTGAAATGTCATTCTAATTTTTAATTTTTGTTAATGGTGATAATAATTGAATGTCTACATTTTTGTCCTATTTGATAAGGCATGGAAAATCATTTGGTTGAAGAAACATCTTTTCAAGGAATTAAGAGGTCCCTTAGAATGATCATAATTATAATAAATATGTTTGTTCTCACTTTCACCAAAATTTTGCATGAGCCATGGAGAGAAGGGGCTACAAAAATTCCCCAAATGGAATTTGAGTGACCCTTGATGCCCCATTGAGGGGAAGGAAAAAATTGATTATTTGATAGGCTGGCCCTCAATAAAAATTAATCATGTAATTCAACAAATGAGGGTGAAAAATAAAATGATTAGATGAAAATGGTTTGAAGAATGGATAAATAGGGTGAACATGAGAGTTATGGGAAGATAAATTAGGGAATAATAGGGTTAGGGGGTGAAAATTTTGAAAATTTTACTATAATTTTAGCCTTAGGGGGCTAAAATCATTCATTTTCACCCTCCATAATTACAATCTAGATCTTTGATATTTGTGCATGAGGAAGCTAAAGAAAATGGCTAAAATCTTGTACCATCAACACCTTGGGAGTCATGTAAGAGTATTAGAAACCATTAGGGAGAAAAAAATTAGTAATTACCTTTTTAACTTTTTAACTTATGCACTTAATGCATTGATGACTATGTAGAATTAGGAATTTAAGATATCTTACTATTTGTATAATTTTACAAAGGATGAGGTTGCCATCAAAAACATCTATTTTTCCTTAAAAATAGTGAGGTCATGGAATCTTTAGCAGGGTCTTGGAATAAAATGGTGAGGTCACCACTTAATCATTAAACTCACTAATTTTGATAAAAATTGTCGATAAAATACTAAGGTTATGAAGTTAGATGTTAAAATTGGAAAAAACAAAAATTTGTCCCTATCAAATAGCGATAATGCCTTGTGAATTGATGAGTTCATAAACACATGAGGGAAAATGGTAGGGTTGATTTGTGTCATGTCCCCTTTTTCATGGACATTGATAGACTCGATGATTAGCCTATTATGTGACCTTCGTAGGCTGAGAGGATGGATAAAGGGTCTTGATGGAGCTTGGCGTGGCTTCGATTAGCAGAATTCCTACAGTTGGCTTTCATTCGGGCTCTTTTGGACATGTTTTCCTGAGCTCTTATTATTTAGGGATATTTGGCACTCAGTGGACCATCCCTATTATGGCATGATCATGTGCAGAATCACTCCCTGGTTCACCAGCTTCAGATGGTTTGAGGATCCGACATGTATTGAGGGAGATATTAATATTTGATTGACTTAATCAAATATTAATTATTTGGTCTAATTTTAAATTAGATATTAATTAATTATTAATTATTAATTATTTGGTCTAATTTTAAGACCCTAATTCCAGTTTAAGAATTGGTCTAATTTTGAGATCCTAATTCTAATTTAAGAAGCCGAAGTTCTAATTTGAGGAATTCTAATTTAAGAACCCCAAGTTCTAATTTGAGGAAATCTAATTTTAGCAAGCACACCTTTGGAGGGTATAAGGGGTTCTCATGGGAGAGAGTTTGTATTATGCATTGATTATTGATTTTGATATTGAATAAATTCTTCTGTGAAGACTGAGCCAAGGGTTCCAAGATTCCATCTACAGTGGAGAACGTCAACTCTTCATTGTGTGCAATTCAGAGGCTGTGAAATATCAGCTGATCTATTGCCAAATTGAGAGATAGATTCATACAAAAGTTATCACAAAGGTATACAGATTTGAGAGATAGCTTCACACAGAAGTTATCACAGTATTTTAGATAAGTTGTGCTTAATTGGTAGCCGTACTAGGTCCGTACAGGTCTGTATAGATCTGCTCAGACACTGACCTCAGCAGACAGTGATTCCCAGTGACCTACATCGGCCACTTGAAGACCCTCATCGGTAGAGAAGGACCTATAGAGACCGACGTCGGCAGTATATCGACTGACGCCGGTGATTGTGTGTTTGACACAGTACGCTGAGATGAGACAGAATTCAGGTTTCATTCCCATATTTGCAAAAAGCCAGGGTTTTAAGACAAAATATTTCATATTATTTTATTTGTATGATAGAGACTCAATTGTGTAATCATCCAGAAGAACAAGTGATGAGATCTTTGATTTGCTATTGAAAGATTATATTATGATTTATTTATGCATATTTGAATTTATTCTGCAAGATTGTATCTTTGTTCAGAACTGTTTGTGTTTCTATATTCCCTATTTGAAGGGGATATTATAGTGGTATCAGAGCTTTTGACAGAAAAAAGGAGCCCCTAAGAAAGGGACATCACAGTGGTATCAGAGATTTTGCTAAGAAAAAAGAGCCCCTAAGTAAGGGACATCATAGTGGTATCAGATCTTTTGATGGAAAAAAGGAGCCCCTACGAAAGGGACATCACAGGAGGCACGCCTATCCAGCATTCAGTCAGATGAGTCATTCAGACTCCGTGGAGTTTTAGCAGGGCAGAAGGTCATCACCCTTCTTGATACAAGAGCCACACATAATTTCATAGATGCTAGATTTGTGGAGAAGCATGGACTCACTACTAAAGATTTTGAGGGCATTAGAGTTAAGGTAGCTGATGGTCACACTCTTAGGTGTGAGCGTATGATTAGAGACCTCCCATTGCGCTTAAACAACTACGAGTTCAAGGCTTATTATTATGTGGTGAACATGGGGAATATAGACTTAGTATTGGGTATGAAGTGGCTTCATTCATTTGAGGAAGTTACTCTTCGCCTCAAGGACACGGAGGTTCACTTTGATGTTGATGGGAAGACACATATTCTTAAGGCAATATGGGGCAGCAGCTTTAGATATATGTTTTTTCATCGGATGGAGATGCTCATATGACATGACATGATAGAGTGCAATAATGAGTGCACATTGGCACCAACACAGGAGAGATATGAGGATGAGCTTGGTCTTGAGGTGAGTGCAGTTTAGGAGTTATCACATGTGGTAGGGACTCAGCTTTCTGTTACAATCAGGTCACAGGGTGATGATGATATGACTATTTCTAGCCTTCACAATCCAGATTTAGATATTATTCAGGTAAGGAGTTTGCTTGAGTTGCTTGCTGATTTTCATTTATGGATTGGATGTTGGGGTGCTTATCTTAGTACTAGGGATGGACATGGCATGGAGTTTGCATTGATTGACAGCAGGGAAAATCATGACTACATTTGGGATCCAGGTGGATTGATGGGTGTATCATTCAGCGATTGCTTGAGGGTAAGCAATTTCAAGAGGGGTGGATTGTCATGTCCCCTTTTGAGTTGACATGTTCAGAGTTGAGGATTAGCCTATTATGCGACCTTCGTAGGCTGATGGGATGGATAGAGGGTCTTGATGGAGCTGGGCTTGCCTTTTTGTTTGGGATTTTTGGATATGAGATTTAATCAAATATTAATTATTTGGTCTAATTTTAAATTAGATATTAATTAATTATTAATTAATTAATTATTTGGTCTAATTTTAAATTAGATATTAATTAATTATTAATTATTAATTATTTGGTCTAATTTTAAGACCCTAATTCTAATTTAAGAATTGGTCTAATTTTAAGATCCTAATTCTAATTTAAGAAGCCCAAGTTCTAATTTGAGGAAATCTAATTATAGCAAGCACACCTTTGGAGGGTATAAGGGGTTCTCATGGGAGAGAGTTTGTATTATGCATTGATTATTGATTTTTGATATTGAAGAATTCTTCTGTGAAGATTGAGCCAAGGTTTCCAAGATTCCATCTGCATTGGAGAACGTCAACTCTTCAGTGTGTGTGATTCAGAGGCTATGAAATATCAGCTGATCTATTGCCAAATTGAGAGATAGCTTCATACAGAAATTATCACAGAGGTTTACAGATTTGAGAGATAACTTCACACAAAAGCTATCACAGTATTTTAGGTATTTCTTTATTTAATTTTGATTCAATAAATTATACAGATAGAGATCTTCTGTATTAGAGCCATATATTTTCAAATTAAGGGTTGAAAATAGGTAGGTTGTGCTTAATTGGTAGTCGTACGAAGTCCATACAGGTCTGTACAGATCCACGCAAATACCGACCTCGACAGATAGAGATCCCCAGTGACCGACATCGGCCGATTGAAGATTGATGTCGGCAGAGAAGGACCGATAGTGACTAACATCTACAGTATATCGATCGATGCCAACAAATGTGTGTTCGACAAAGCAGGTTGAGACTTCCAGATTCAAGCTTAACTTCTAGATTTGCAGAAGATCAGGGTTTTAAGACCATATTTTAATATTCTTTTATATGTATGAGAGAAGACTGTAATTGTAATTATTTGAACAAGTGATAATATATTTGATTGGTAGATAAGATATTTACTGTGGTTTATTATTTATCTGAATTTATTTTGCAAGATTGTATCTTTGTTCAGAGCTGTTTGTGTTTCTATATTCCCTATCAAAAAGGGACATCATAGTGGTATCAAAGCCAAATTCTTGCCCTCCTATTGGGTAGCTCGGAGCCGATGTCCTACCATCTTGCTGGGTAGTTTGGTTATCAGTATGGCTTTAACAGGTGTCAAAGATTTGGAAGAAAGAATGCACAATGCAAAGAAGAAGTTAGATAATCCATTTCAACAAGCAGATGACATTCTAAAAACTTTGGAGGAGTTAGAAACGTATTTAGGCAAGGTTGATCAATCAAATTCTTATGATATGCAAACAACATTATCTCCAGCATTTGGGTCATTGGTGAAGCCTCGATTATTGAGACATCATGATGAGGTGGTAAGACTTGCAACTCTCTTTTGCATTAGTGAAATCATGAGGATAATAGTTGGCTTTAATTTTTATGATGATCAGATTATGAGAGAGGTACTCCACGCCATGGTAAAAAGCTTCAAAAAGTTGGATGACATTAGAGACCCTCATTTCTCAAAGAGGGCAAGATTACTTGAAACATTTGCAAGGTATGGATTTGAAAACATCATGATGTTAGTAGGTTGTATTGGTGACATTCACAGGATGTTTAAAATATTTTGGAATATTTTAGATGAGTTTCATTCCAGTGATGTATTAGCATCAATGCACTCTATCATGTTCACAATCTTGTTTGAGGAGGAGGATAAAATTTCTAAACTTTTGGCAGAAGATTTATGGTATGTCTAGACAAAAGAGAAAAATGTCTCACCTAGAGCTGGTATGTGGTTAAATAGTTTAATTGATAGGCCTAAGGATCGTAGTACTTTCCCTATGACATGCAAAAACTTGAATGATGAATTTGAAAGACATGTTGATCTAGTACAAGGAGACATTAACACATCTTCAGGTAATGATTTATCTGCATTATCTTCATAGGTAGGAGCAGTTGAGGATGTTGTGGATGAGCTTTGTCTTGAGGTGAGTTCAGATCAGGTTTTAGACAGTGAGGATGAGTCTGATGCTTGCATTCAGAGTGTGGAGGTATACTCAGAGGTTAGTACATTGAGTATTGGTGATGAGTATGTTTCTGTAGCTACTGATGAGGAGCATGTTGTTGAGGTGGACACACATGTTCAGGATTTAGGATTCCCTAGGTCAGATGAGTTTGGGATGCCAGTGGAGTCGAGTCTCCAAATTGCTTCTTCTCACATAGATGACAGTGTGGTATAGTTGATAGTGCCACCTTTATAGAGGGATCAGTTATGGGATGGATTGACACCATCTTTTGTAGATGGAATTCACAGTTGCCAATTACACAACCTACAGTATCGACACATCTAGGGAAGTTGTGATTTCAGAGATTGGTTGAGTTGCATTCACCAGTTTGATTGTGGATTCCTCTTTGTTCTACTTCTGATGATATTACAGGTACTTGCATTGATTTACAGCAGTGCAGAGCATAACTACATATGGGATCCAGGTGGATCGAGTGGTTCATTATTCCGAGATTGCTTGGGGACAAACAATTTTTGGAGGAGTAGATTATCATGTCCCCTTTTTTGTGGACATTGACAGACTTGATGATTAGCCTATTATGCGACCTTCGTAGGCTGAGAGGATGGATAGAGGGTCTTGATGGAGCTTGGCATGGATTCGATTAGCAGAATTCCTATAGTTGGCTTTCATTTGGGCTCTTTTGGATATGTTTGCCTGAGCTCCTATTATTTAGGGATATTTGGCACTCAATGGACCATCCATGTTATGGCATGATCATGTGCGGAATCACTCCCTGGTTCACTAGCTTTAGACGGTTCGAGGATCCGACATGTATTGAGGGAGATATTAATATTTGATTGATTTAATCAAATATTAATTATTTGGTCTAATTTCAAATTAGATATTAATTAATTAATTATTTGGTCTAATTTTAAATTAGATATTAATTAATTATTAATTATTTGGTCTAATTTTAAGACCCTAATTCTAATTTAAGAATTGGTCTAAATTTAAGATCCTAATTCTAATTTAAGAAGCCCAAGTTCTAATTTGAGGAATTCTAATTTAAGAAACCCAACTTCTAATTTTAGGAAATCTAATTTTAGGAAGCACACCTTTGGAGGGTATAAGGGGTTCTCATGGGAGAGAGTTTGTATTATGCATTGATTATTAATTTTTGATATTGAAGAATTCTTCTGTGAAGACTGAGCCAAGGTTTCCAGGATTCCATATGCATTGGAGAACGTCAACTCTTCAGTGTGTGTGATTCAGAGACTGTGAAATATCAGCTGATCTATTGCCAAATTGAGAGATAGCTTCATACAAAAATTATCACAGAGGTTTACAGATTTGAGAGATAACTTCACACAGAAGTTATCACAGTATTTCAGGTATTTCTTTATTTAATTTTGATTCAATAAATTATACAGATAGAGATCTTCTGTATTAGAGCCATATATTTTTAGATCAGGGGTTGAAAATAGACAGGTTTTGCTTAATTGGCGGCCGTACGAAGTCCATACAGGTCTGCACAGATCCACGCAAATATCGACCTCGGCAGACAGAGATCCCCAGTGACTGACATCGGCCGACTGAAGACCGATGTTAGCAGAGAAGGACCGACAGTCACTGACATCTGCAGTATATCGATCGACACCAGCAACTGTGTGTTCGACAAAGCAGGCCAAGACTTCTAGATTCAAGCTTAACTTTTAGATTTGCAGAAGATCAGGGTTTTAAGACCATATTTTAATATTCTTTTATATGTATGAGAGAAGACTGTAATTGTAATTATTTAAACAAGTGATAAGATATTTGATTGGTAGATAAGAGATTTACTGTGGTTTATTGTTTATCTGAATTTATTCTGCAAGATTGTATCTTTGTTTATAGCTGTTTGTGTTTCTATATTCCCTGTCAGAAAGGGACATCACAATTTGATAAAAAAATTATGTGGGCTTTCCAAATGGAGAGATTACCAAAAAATAGGAGAGGTCACCAAAGGAAGAGGGAATGGGGCCAAAATAAATTTATTTTAGGACCAAAATTAAAATAAATTTATTTTAGGACCTTGATTAACTTAGAAGAAAAATCAAGAAATGACTAATTTAGTTCCTTGTGTGATGAATTATATGAGTGAGTTGGGATCATTATGGGGCACAAGTAATGATCATGAGTTCTATAGAAATAGGGAATATGGACATAATAGGTCATGGGACTACTGGAGGTGGTAGAGATATATCACCTAGCATTGTTGCAAGTGATTCATATGGATTGAGCCTATATATCGATGCTTGTAGAGAAGTGGCACTACAAGACATCAACATTTCATTTTAAAACTAGAGGGGAGAAAATAACCCTAAAGGATGTCCACTAGAGATTAGAAGTGCCTATTAATGGCTATATGATTACCTAGATATCAACAATCCATTTAGCTATGCTAGAGGATTTGATTGGTATGATCAACTTGGAGGTAGTGATAGGGACCATATATATAGATGCATTAAAGGACATGGCTTGGCCTCCAGACCTTAGGGTAAGGGTAGTAATGGTAAGGGATCTAGTAGTACCACCAATATCATTTTACGGGATAGTTTCCTAAAAGGTTGTGCTCTTGATAGCTCTTGTTAGTGACCATTTATTTTTAGATAAGAGTGGATGGTTCTTCTAGATTGGACTAATTAGATTTGTATAGGATATATATCATCACTTTACATTGTTTTCATGGGGGCACATCAATATGGCCTAATTTTATCAAGACTTACATATGATATCATATCACAGAGGCAAAGCATTGGTTATAATACATTATTCCATGTCTAGGCTTGGGAGCACATATAGATTGAATGGCTAGTGGGGATGAGATATCAATGAGGACCTAAGGATATAGTGTTATTTGGGTGGTAATTAATAGGCTTTGTCCTATGAGGGCACCTTAAGTACCTATATTTATCTCAACATTACACAAACAAAATGGGCGATAGGGATTTTATCTAGTGGCCATACTTGGTGATACCTTTATACTAGATTGACAACTTGTTTGTGATTGGATTCATGATTACACCTTGTTATATCATAGGCCAGACTCAGTGCATAGATAGTTTGATTTACATTAGGATATTCTTAAGGGGTCACACTTCTTTACTCATGTGACTTATGAAATTAGAGAGTGGGTGCCACTAGTGACCCAAGACCAATAATTGATATAATTTGATAGAGTATAACATATAGTATTTTAATATGTATATGAGGTAGTCTATGTTGGTGTGATGAATGTTTATGTAGCATGGTGGCCCAGATCTAGACCCATTTGATTGACTATACCACAGCCTCAACAACTAGTCCTTTATCAAAGGGGGGTTATATAGATGAGAGACGTGTGTCAGGTCCTAATATAGGGACTTGTTTAGGTGTTGAATCATATATAGATACCACAATCTATCCCATTTTATGTTATTCAATCCTAGGTATATCAAAACCCTTCACGAGATACAAATATGGCTGAGGTAGTAGGTTGGTAAGATATATAGATGGGTGAGGCATTAGGTGGTGATTAAGGCCAAAATGTAGGGATTAGGGAGGTTGGGACCATTGATATAGGGAGAAGTATATGTGCAGGGGAGGAAGGGACCTTTATTATATGAAGGTTTGTATAGTAATATTCTTTAATTGATAGGATAAAACATGATATTACTACATAATTATAATAGATTGTAGGTCTATAGAGCGATATAGTAGGATTACATGCAAAATTATCCATTGCATAGAATGAGACTACTTAGATGTATAAAATTATCACAACCAAAGATCTTAGTATTATGAAATTGAGAGGATAAAGGGCCCAATTTATAGACATACAAACCTAGTTAGATGTCTAAGACATAGATCTTGCGACAATGATCAGTGAGTAAGAAATAGCTCAAGGTGATTAGAAATGGCTAGTCACTAAGGTAGAGAGGCTTAATAAGGAGTGAGATGACCCTTGATGAGATAATATTGATGGTGGTTATTTTATAGGCTTGGCCAACATGATTACAACCAAGGATTATTCCTTATACATGAATGATAATTTACTACACACTAAGTATGAAATAGTGGACTATCGCATGTTGTAAAAGGTGGAAGTCCTAGTAGATAGGAGAGATCCATCATATAGAGACTAATCAAGATCCCAAAAGACTATCAAGACCTCTAAGTCTAGGCACACAATATCATTAGAGTGATTAGTTGTACATCTAGCCTCCTAGTGGATGGTGATGGACCCACCACCATGACATCCATCACTATCACTAGCATTAAGCACGAGCTGAACTTTTTAGTGGAGTCCCTTGAGGGATGGCTAAGATCAGAGCTAATTTTATACCTCTATATTTTTATATGAGATGTATAATTATTTTACTAATGTATAAAACATAATTTTGAGATATATATGACATTAATTTATAGCTCATTGTTGCTTTTACATAGATTGTTAATATTCTTTATGTTTCATGATGTCTTATTTTCTCTTGTTATGATATGATGGTATATGCTAGTGTTAGGAGATGCACTTATTTAGTTAACATGTAGATGTTGATTTAATTATTGATCTGTTTGATGTATGATTACATGTTAGAAGATATTTTATAATATACACGTCTTAAACCAATCATAGAAATAACTAGCATGACTCAATGTGTATGCTAGGAGATGCAGGTCCTACATAGTCTTGTTTATTTCTAATATTTAGCCTTGTTGTAATTATTATATCATGGGTGTGCCCTAAAAATGGGGGATAGTGATTTTAGGGGTGTTTCTTGGTGCCACATTGATTATTGGAAATGAATCACTTATTTTTTATTGTGGAAAATTAAATTATTCGTGATAAGTATTAAGAACCTATACTAACATTTTATTTTAATTATGAATGGGTCAATTCAATGGTGAATATTTACAACTAAATATAATAATAAAAAATACCAAAACAAAAGTTACAAACATTTACATTTGGAAAAAAAATAAAGCAAAGAGAAAACAAAAACATGCATCAAATATAAAATGTAACCAACTTAATATCAAGATATGAATTATCCATACTTAATTAGGAAAAATAATTTACTAAAAAATAAATAAGAAATAAATTAATTTAAATATAAACCTAAAAAATTCAATCCCAAGTTAAGGCTAGATGTGAAAGGTTTACAAAATGTATTCAAACACAATATTAAAAATAAATGAAAAACCAAATAAATAAAATAGACAAAACACAAAATAGTAAGAAAATGACAAGAAGAACCACAGAACAAAACACCAATAAAAATAAATAAATATGGAAAAAAACACCAATAAATAAACATAAACCAATAAAGTGAACAAAATAATAAAAAATAATTAAATAATCCAAATCAACAAAAATTATAGTAAGCAAACTATTCTAAACAGATAAAGGCAAATGACCAATAGTGGTTAATCACAATGTTAGTGCAGATAGAAAAAAACTTAATCATTATGTCTAATAGAGGTGTTCTACTTGGCCACAGGGTGACCCCTAATCTAGGTAGCAATGATACAAGTATAACAACATACAAGCAATGGGTACAAGGATTTCCCCAAGCTATAGGGAAAAAATGACACAAACAAGATGATAAACATTAACCCTAGGCTATAGGATACAATGAAATAAGCAAATACAATGGGTTGAATATAATAAATGTAAGGGGTAGACAAGTTGAGTCTAGATGCACTAAGCAAGTAGATGTTGCTTACATAGTTTCATGGATAAGAGATCCAACTTGAAATTTATGATAAATGTAGTTCTTTTATGATATGGGATAGAATAAAATTGATAAGGAGGAAACATGATTGACATGTAGAGGAAAATAGGAATGCTCTCACAAAATGGTGGTTGTAAATAAAATGAGAGAGGGGATGATGTTCACAAGCATAAAGGCATCAACACAAATAAAGCACATTAGTGTGAGAGTCTTTAAGATAAAACCATACTAAAATTTAAGAGATGAATAGCCACAAAATAACTGAATTTTTCATTCAAAGGGTATACTACATCTAAGGATGAGAAAGAGAAAGTAGTCACAAAACAATGAGAGCATAAAATGAAGGTGCTTCTAAAATAGTGAGAGCGCTAGAAAAAGGTGCTCTCAAAATGGTGAAATTGTTAGATGAAGTTAAGTGGTCATTAGTGTGTCAAATTTAAATACATAATGCTCACAATATAAACTCACAAAATGGTGATATCATATGGCTAAGACCAATACAGATGTGGAAACTAAAAGACAAGTTGCTACTTGTGAAAAAGCTAGGACTACCAGGATCTTTAAGGTTAAAATTTGGTCGAACAAAGAAATATAGTGTGATTAAAATAACCTGAGATACCCCATGTATTCAAGTGATACATACATAGTCCTTCTAGACCTTAGGATCATGTAGTTATTCTATAAATTAGAGGAAAAAGACCAAGGTGGTCTAGAAATAAATTGAAAAAATAAGATGATCAATCACCAAAACATTTGATGAATTTATATCTTGCATGGAAATTCTAAACCAATTTTCATGATTTTTGGTTTTAGTATTTTCTACATCTTTTATAAATGTTTATGGGTTTTCTAGGCATCTCAATTTAATTGATAATTTATAGATACTAAATGGTCCAAATTGTAAAATGGTGAGAGCATGGCTTAGGTTTTTCTAAAAATGACAAGAGTGCTATCAAGGTTGCTTAGAAAATGGAAAAAACATTCAAGATAAAAAATGGTAATGTTTTTGGTATTTTGTTCTATAAGTTTATAATATTTTTATGTTTTTGGGATAATAAAATGAAACCCAAAATGAATAAATGTATATGGAAATACCAAACTAAGGAGATGTACCTCCATAGGTAAGAGTTCAAATGATAGTTAAACCAACTGTAATGGTGTGGCATAAAAACCATATTAGGGCATCATCAAAAGAATAATATAATTATACACCATGTAAAAAAAGTCCCAAGGAATAATCAATAAATAAAAATCCATGTGTGAACATACCCTGGTACAATTATTTATAGAATAAGTCATAAATATTGATCAAGCAAAACTTCCTTGGAGGATGGTCCCTAAATATGTATAGAATGATGGTGAATCTTAATCAGGATCATAATTGGTGTTAGGAACAAGATTACAATGGTCCAAAATGCAAGTATGATGGAAAAATAAGTAACTTTGAAATAGGTTTCCCCCAATTAGTGACTCTCATAAACAATGCTTATAAAGGTTATTAAGCATAGAAACACTTGAGATGTACAATGTTAATTAGTTCTAAGATCCCTTTACCTACTAGAGTATCCAATCTATATGACCATGAACCATAGTTTGTTATTACTACATAGGGGCCCAACCAATTGGGTTGAAACTTACCATTCTTATTGCACTCAACATTTGTATTCTTTTGATTATAATTTAAGACCCAGTTACCAACTCCAAATTCTTGATAGAGAATGAATTTTTTATAAATGCAATTAAACCCTTTCTTATATCTTTGTAACATATCTAAGGTAGCTAAACACTTACCATCAAGAAGTTATAGATCTTCTAACTTGTAAAATATATAGTCTTCCTTATTAAAAATGTGCTACAAATATACCCTCAATGAAGGTAAATCGATCTCAAAAGGGGTAATAACCTATGTCCCAAAAAAGGGGAATATTAGGTGGCTCCTATAGGGGTAAGATGACTAGTATGGTAGGCCCATATGGTCAAAAATATTTTCAAGTGTTAACTATGGCCAATATTATTGGAAATATTCTTAAGGATTTTGATAATGGTTATGTTGGACACCTCATCTTCACCATTATATTCGGGTTATATATTGAGGATTTATTGCGTTTGATTTTGAACTAGTTACAAAGGTCTTTAACATCTTTATTCACAAATTAACCATCATTATCAGATATGATTTTTTTGGGGATACCATAATGATGGATGATATGGTAATGGATAAACTTGGTGATTTTCTTTTAGATTATATAAGTCAGAGGAATAGCCTCAATCCACTTAGTAAAATATTATGTAGCAGTAAAAATGTGTTTATGTCCATTAAAGGATGTTTGGTTTATTTTTATACTAAGATCAAAACACCATGAAAAATATTTCCATGCTGTATTAATTGCCTAGAGTGGAAATGACAGTGTTTTTATCAAATTACCATGTTATTGGAAGGCAACACACTTCTTGATGTATTTGTAAGTATCTATCTCTATCTTAGGCTAGTAGTATCTTATTATAAGAAGTTTCTTGCCAAGGACTATGCTACAGGTATAAACCCCAGACTTTAATTTATGTACCTCTTTAAACACTAATTTTGATTATATCAAATATAAATAATGAAGGAATGTTCCATTATAGACTATATGATAAAGCATGTTTTCAATCAAGGTATAATGGGATAGGTGATGGAAGAAAGATTTTTCTTAGTTTTTTAAAAGTTTTGGAGGAAGAACATGGTCATGAAAAAATTTATAAATATATTGGTACAAAAGAGGTTTGGTAAAAATATTAGGACCAAAAATAGTACAAACCCTATCTAAATCTATTAATACATGAGTAGATTATATAATGTTCCTAATTAGAGACTAATAGTCTCTATCATTTGTTGTGGCCTATACCATGGACCCAATTGTTACCATTTCATCAATTGATTGGTTATTGGCTTGTGGTACTTGTTTGCATTATAGTGACTTAAATTGTAGTATGATATTGTCCACAATATGCTTGTAGGGTAAAATATTTTCATCTCTATTCTGATATTACTTTGTATTCTGATTAATGATTAGTTGAGATTCCCCATAAACCATCAATTAATTGATATCCCATTTTATTACAAGATGAAGTCCTATAATAAGGGCTTCATATTCATAAAAGATATTGGTGTAGTTGAATTTGATATGGAATGTCTTAGGGATGAGGTCCTCTTGCGGTATAACCAATAAAATTTTAGTTCTAGATCGATGGTATGTGAATGAGACATCAAAATATAATGTCTAGTGTTCAGTTTCATGATCCACTTCCTCTATTGTCATGGTAGAATCCTGTACAAAATCAAATTAAAGTGGTTAATTATCTATTATAGGAGATTAAACAAGATGATTTGTGATGACTTTCCCCTTAATAACTTTCCAATTATGGTACTCAACATCAAAGTCACTCAAAAGAGAAACCCATTTATCCATGTGGACTATAAGAGTTACTTTACACAATAAGTACTTGAGATAGTATTCCTTATCAATGATAATAGTTTCATTATTCAACATTTAGTGTCGTATCTTTAATAAAGTGAACACCATTGACAAACAAGATTTATCCATAGGTCAATAGTGATGATCATATGTTATGAGAGTCTGGCTCAAATAGTAGACTGCATATTCTTTACCTTGTTCATCATGATGGGCCAAGAGTGCCCCTAATGCATGTTTCAATGCTAATATATAAATCAATAATGGTTGGATAAGTGTTGGAAGTATCAATACTAGTATGTTAGCTAAGAATTTCTTTAGTTTTGTAAATGCTTGTTGACATTCAATATTCCACTAAAATGTGACACCATTTTTTAATAGATATGTAAAAAGATGACACTTTTTTGCTATCTATGATATGAACCTATGAATAGATTATATTTTTACCTACAACATGTGGAGATGTTTTAGATTAGAAGATGGAGGTATTGATATGGTGGAATTAAACTTAGAATTATCCACTTTAATCCCTCTATGTGATATAATAAATACTATATGTTTGTTTGAAGTAATGCAAAAGATGCACTCATTATGATTGAGATGAATGTTATATTCATTAAGTCTCTCAAAGATTCTTTAAAGAACATCAAGATATTAGGCACGGGTTCTTAATTTGAATAGAATGTCATCAACATAATATTTAACTATATCATGTAACATGCCATGTAAGATGATAGTCATGGCATGTTGATAATTGATATGAGTATTTTTCAAACTAAAACACTAAACACCCTACTAGCAAGTATATATTGTAGACATATCTGCACTATAGATGGTATTGCTTATATCTTATGTATTCAATGGCATCCTATCAACATACTAAATACCACTATATTCAATATAACTAGTACATGCATATAAAATAGGTATTATCCCTTTTATTTTTTGTGTCCTATAGAAATCTTGCTTAATCACTAATTTTGACACTTTTCTCACTTACAATGTGTATATTGGGTATATGTATCACTAGAATTGGATAGACAAGGTGTCACTTCCCACTCTATTATACAAGGATTTATGAGATATCATCCTTATTTTATCATTATTTTCCCTTGTGCATGTGTGTCCATTAAAGAGTTTAGTTTGTATCCTAACTATGACATAATAAAAGGATTAGTGTATATTGATATTATGACTACAGGTACATGATTAGTTTCTATCATCTTATTTTGTGTTCTACCATGGACTTCACATTGAATTAATATTATAATACGTCTATTAGTAGTGGCAAGAATATTTATCATAATACCTCTAATTATCTTGTATCTCCATCCAATCAACATGGTGATCGACGAATAGAGGGTGCATATTTTGGATGATTATTCTTTGTTTATTTTACACCTTGTACTTGTTTATTTTACCATCTTGTAAGAACATATTATAATGGATAAGACACATCATTATATTCATTATCAATAATATGTGTTTGTTTGAACTTGCCAATGAGAATAATATTATAAGCTAAACATTGCCATACTAATATTACATGCTTCTCAATCACTATGACTAAGAGACTAAGAGATTAACCTAGACTTGATACCCTCTAATAAGAATAAAATTTAATAAATCAGAGTTGAATATTGGCTTTCCAAACCATGAGATATAATATAAATTTTGATTAAACTTCATTTTTAGAATCCCAAACAATGATGCTAAAATATTAAAGAGCAGGTTAATTCTAATTCTTTTCTTCCTAATTTATTTATGGTAAATAAGTGTAATAAATTTTCCCAAAACATTTATAGACATAAAATAATATATATTGTATCTTACCCTAGACACATTATAAGGTAGTGATATATAACATTATGATTGCTAGTCTTTCGTAATATAGTGAGTTACTAACTATTTGTGTTGGTTGTAATCATTATATTATGTTTTTTACTAGGCATGCTATTTAATTTTCTAAAGTAACAAGAAGACCCAATCTAAGACATATTCTTTGGAGTTGATTTAGAATAAGGGGGCTTAGGGAAAAGTGCAACATTTGTTTTCTTGGGAGACATTTAAGGATTAATTTTCTCCTTGGAAATTTTTTTTGGGCATGCTTTGGGAAGCTAAATTCATTGAGTAGGCCCAACATTTTTGTTGGAAGAAGATTTCTTGAATCTTATACTATTTAATATGTTGGAAGAAGATTTCTTAAATCTTATACTATTTCATATGGTTCTATAAATCTATTTTTATTTTTTTAGAATCCAATGCACCTGGGACAATGAAAAAAAGTGGATACCATATTAAAATTGACTTGGTATCCACTTTGTTTCGTTGTCCCAGGTGCATTAGATTTTAAAAAAATAAAAATAAATTTATAGAACCATATGAAATAGTATAAGATTCAAGAAATCTTCTTTCAACATATTAAATAGTATAAGATTCAGGAAATCTTCTTCCAACAAAAATGTTGGCCCTACTCAATGAATTTAGCTTCCCAAAGCATGCCCAAAAAAAATCTCCAAGGAGAAAATTAATCCTTAAATGTCTCCCAAGAAAACAAATGTTGCACTTTTCCCTAAGCCCCCTTATTCTACATCAACTCCAAAGAATATGTCTTAGATTGGGTCTTCTTGAATTTACTTTACAAAATTAAAATAGCATGCCTATTAAAAAACATAATATAATGATTGCAACCAACACGAATAGTTAGTAACTCACTATATTACGAAAGACTAGCAATCATAATGTTATATATCACTACCTTATAGTGTGTCTAGGGTAAGATACAATATATATTATTTTATGTCTATAAATGTTTTGGGTAAATTTATTACACTTATTTACCATAAATAAATCAGGAAGAAAAGAATTAGCATTAACCTGCTCTTTAATATTTTAGCATCATTGTTTGGGATTCTAAAAATGAAGTTTAATCAAACTTTATATTATATCTCATGGTTTTGAAAGCCAATATTTCCCTCTGATTTATTAAATTTTATTCTTATTAGAGGGTATCAAGTCTAGGTTAATCTCTTAGTCTCTTAGTCATAGTGAATGAGAAGCATGTAATATTAGTATGGCAATGTTTAGCTTATAATATTATTCTCATTGGCAAGTTCAAACAAACACATATTATTGATAATTAATATAATGATGTGTATTATCCATTATAATATGTTCTTACAAGATGGTAAAACAAACAAGTACAAGGTGTGAAATAAACAAAGAATAATCATCCAAAATATGCACCCTCTATTTGTCGATCACCATGTTGATTGGATGGAGATACAAGATAATTAGAGGTATTATGACAAAGATTGCTGCCACTACTAATAGATGTATTATAATATTAATTCAATGTGAAATCCATGGTAAAACACAAAATAAGATGATAGAAACTAATCATGTTCCTGTAATCATAATATCAATATACACTAATCCTTTTATTATGTCATAGTTAGGATACAAACTAAACTCTTTAATGGACACACATGCACAAGGGAAAATAATGATAAAATAAGGATGATATCTCATAAATCCTTGTATAATAGAGTGGGACGTGACACCTTATCTATCCAATTCTAGTGATACATATACCCAATATACATATTGTAAGTGAGAAAAGTGTCAAAATTAGTGATTAAGAAAGATTTCTATAGGACACAAAAAATAAAATGGATAATACCTATTTTATACACATGTACTAGTTATATTGAATATAGTGGTATTTAGTATGTTGTTAGGATGCCATTGAATACATAAGATATAAGCAATACCATCTATAGTGTAGATATGTCTACAATATATACTTGCTAGTAGGGTGTTTAGTGTTTTAGGCCAACCGAGGCCTCACCCTTCATCTTCGACAAGTGAAGATACAAGCTTTAATTAAAAATACCCAAAATACAAAACTGTCTAAAAACCTTAAAATTTAGTCAAATTAACTAATTTTTGTTTTATCAAGTCAATTTTAACTTAAAAAAATTGAAGCATAGATAGAATTAACCTGTTGGCCAAGCATCTAAGTGTCCACATGGGACACCAAGAAGGGAGAGGGCGCCAAAAACATAGTTCAAAAATTTACTTGTAGAAAAGACAAAGAACAGCAGAATGTTTTCACCAAAAAACAAGGTGTATTTCTAATTTTCTAGATAAGAAAAGTTAGAGATACTGAAATTACAGACCTCACCTATCCCAATGCAAAACATGCAAGTTTCAATGTAGCAGAGAAGACCAAAAAAAATGTGCCATTTTCACCCAAAAAATAGCCTATTTTGGACATGCCGTACGGCCTACTTGGCTCCTTGTTGGGCAAGAAAAGACTATGGCATGGACAAACAAGGAAGTAGGCATAGAAGGCTAACTAGAAGGTTGCATCATATGGCCTGTGGTAGAACTGAATGGTTGTTGGAGGTGCCTTGATTTTTGGAAGGATAATAGCAAAAAATATGCTCTACCAGATGAGTTTCCAGTGCCCTCACCAAAAAATAAACTCAGCAGGTAGCTCACAATAGTATGAAGAGGCTTGCAACAAAGTCAACTCCTCCCTCTGCTGCTCCACACAATAAAAGACACCCAAAGGCCAAGGATTTCAAAGAAAACTAACCAGAAGTGATATATTTTTTTAATTTTAGACCAAATATAAAATAAAAAAAGGAACTCCACTCCTCTTGATTTAACAATAAGCTAAAATCATATTCACACACGAGATTACTGGGAAAGCTCTGATACCATATTGGAGTTATTGCCAGAATCCAGATAATGTGAGTGTAATGGAGATGTGATCACACAAGTTGAAGAAAGCACACACCACATAGATGCTAAAGCAATTTAAAAATAACACAATAAGTGAAATTTCACAATACAAAATGGAGAAAACCAAAATTTGATTAGCATGGAATGGCCAAAGTGAGGACTCCAAATAGGAGAGTACGTAAGTAACTCCTCCACAAAAGGTGGACAAGGCACACCAAGAATAGTCAATAACTCCTCCATGAAATGCGGTGACAAGGTGCTAAAATAGAGAAGTAACTCCCATCAAGGGAGTTACTTATGACATTCTTATGACACCTATGACACATCTATGACACACACCTCCACATAAGCTAGCCTATCCCACAAATGTAGAAAAACTCCATGTATGTACATGAAATACAATTTCCGTAATTAATAAATAGGGAAAAATAAAAACCTACACTAATATACACCATTTGATCCATCTATATGATCAAATATTATCCATATGATTTCAATTTTGTCTTGGTCTTTACCCATCATAAAAATGACTATGGTAACATTTGCTTATCTACTTGGAAGACTAGCTTTGCACCTCCATATCTTTTACTTTTCTCAAGTACATGTTCAAAAATTTGGAAAAAATAATATCCTCACATAGAAGAATCCAGCCATTTATAAATATTTTATTTGAACCCTCCTATGTGTGAGATATAATGACATTAAAATGCCTCCTTGGATTTATCTATCACAAAGCCAACTATGTAAAAAACTGTTTGGAAGGCCAACTTTGAACATGCATATATTTTGACGTGCTTTGGTACATGATTTAAAATTTAATGAAAATCAATCAGACATAAAATTAAACAAAATAATATGATCACCTTCTCTTAAATTATCCACACGTGTGAGATTATTACATAAAAATGCTTACTCAACTCTTTCCTGTATTATGTAAATTTGGCTAAGTATGGGAAAACACTGTCAAACTACCTAGGATCCAAAATTTACACCCACATATATTTTACTAAACTTAGGTATATGACTTGATAATCAACACATAATAACTAGGGACTAATGTGATCACAACCATATGACCAACTCTCTTTGACTCATCCACATGTGGTAATGGTGACATCAACAATGTAATGATCTTGATATTCAATATATGCATAAATACTCTTAAGGTAGGGAAACACCATATAATACTCCTTTAGGAAGGAATAACTCCACAATGTCTCTTCAAGGGGACAACCTCCAATATCCTCTTACAATAGAATACTCAATTCTTACTTGATTTCTTTACCATAATATTCATCCCCTATATATATACATCTATCTAACCCATGGATGTGTAACCTCCTAATCCAATGTAGGCCGACCATTACCCAATGTACTACTTCCATAAGTTACTCTATTATCCTAATATATTGTACCCATATAACTTACTAAGGTAATATGTGCCACATGTCAGAATCTCCATCAACCCATATACATTAATATATCATATCCCTAAGTACATAGCATTCCTTCCCTCCTTGACATGTTTCATCCTCAAAACATATGAAGAAACCAAATAATGAGTGTACTTCAAATCATCACACAGTTGTCTCCAATCTCGATCATCTAGCCATCCATATGTGATCTTGGCAGGTGATAGCTCTCCAAGCTTGTTTCCAAATTTTATTGTGCTCCTCTAATTTCGTTCATGATCATAATTATACTACTTTGGTGTCCAAGCATAATTATTCCTCTTTTTATTCCATGTACCATATTCCACTGTGCTACTTTGATTCTAACCATGACCATAGTAGGTATTCTTCTATGCATAGTCATAGTGTTTTCCCCATTCATTCCATGTGCCATAGTATTTTTTCTTTGGATTCCATGTAAATCCATAATGATTGGCAATTTTATTTCTTGTATAGACAAAATGATTGTTGTTATGACACTTCCTGACTTGGTTCCATGATTACTTCCTCTCATGATGATGTGGGTGTCTATATACCTCAACCTTTTCCAATACTTTGACCTTATCCACCTTTGCTTCTACCTCTTCCACCTTTTCCTTCTTTGTATCTTGAGTAGATGAAGTGCTCATTTGTAGTGTGTCTTTATCTATATTATCTAAATCTTCATCATGTTCTTCATCACATGTTTCCATCTTATCCTCATGATCTACCTGGATTGTTATTGGTGCCTTTTTCACTATGATATCTTGTAAAGTGATCTTCTTTTTCCTATACCAAAACTTCATGAACTTTTTCTGAACATTAATATTCATTGTTCCCAAAGTCTCTAACCATTGATATCCAAGAACTATATCCATATCATCCATATCCAAAGCATAAAAATTTGAATGCAAAACATATTTTTCCATAATGAGTTTTTGATCTTCAAACATTGAAATATTCTTACCATCTACTTGAACCTCTTTGATATGCTTTTTTTGAACATGTAGATGCTTGGCGACATTCATGTTAATGAAGTTATACTTGCTGGTAGGGTTTATGTACACAACCACCTTCTTCTTTTGAACGCATCCATGAAATTGAAAAATTAACTCAAATTTCTTTGGAGCCAAATTATTTGAACCCTTATCATCCGATTCTTCTTCTTCTTCTTCTTCTTCTTCTTCTTCTTCTTCTTCTATTGCTTCTTCTACTTCTTCTTCTTGTTCTTCTAATGATTCTTCTATTTCTTCTTATTCTTTTTCTACTATTACTTCTTCTTCTTCTACTTTTTTTTCCACTTAATTTTTTATAGCCCATCGATCTAAAAAAATTTGTTCCAATTCTTTCCATGAAGAAAACCTTTCTGTACAGCTCAACTGATCAAACCAATCTAATGCAGGCCTAGACAAAAAAGGAGTTAATTGTCTTTTCCTAAAAGTTTTTAAAAAATGCTTCTCCAAAAGGATCCACCATTCTTTAGCATTAATATCATCTTCCCCTAAAAATATTTGCAACTCCATGATCCACAAAAAAATTAAGGTTCATGAAACCCTAAAATGTCAAAACTGATCCATAAAATCGTAATAAATCACTCCAAACAACTCAAAAAATTCAAAATTTTTGACTTTACTTCTCTTAAATCTTCCTATATCTCTAGTAAAAATTTTGAATAAAAATTTCCTATATTTCTAAAGATATAGCGAAATTATTATAAACCCTAAAATATACATAACTCCCTCAAAATGAATCAATAAATTCCAAAATTTTTACTATGCTTCCATTATATTTTTTTTACATCTTTTGTAAAAATTTCAAATAAAAATTCGTTATATTTCAGAAGATATAGTGAAATTAGTGTTTCACTCAACACAAGTTGCCCAAATCGAAGCTCTGATACCACTTGTAATGATCTTGATATTCAATATATTTAGAAATAACCTTAAGGTTGGGAAACACAATATAATACTCCTTTAGGAAGAAATAACTCCATAATGTCTCTTCAAGGGGACAACCTCCAATATCCTCTTACAATAGAAGACTCAATGCATACCTGATATCTTTACCATGATAATCATCTCCTATATATATACATCTATCTAACCCATGGATGGGTAACCTCCTAATCCAATGTAGGCTGACCATTACCCAATGTACTACTTCCATAATTTACTCTATTATCCTAATATAGTGTACCCATATAACTATGCCTACTCACAATTTATACCATTAGACCCAACATGTCTAAATGAAAACATTGATGAACTAAGAAATTCACTCATACACAAAAGCACTCAAAGCATAGAAAAATATCTTAGGGACCACTTTCACATTCCTAAATCAACATACTCATTATTGAACATCTCTAACCATGTCAAACTTAAAGATCAATGAAGCCTCCTTCAAGCATACAAGGATAAACACATTACACGCTTTGTCTTTGTCACTTAAGCTATCAAAAAACTTCATTTACACACAATTAAACCTACATGAAATCAACATGACAATATTTAAAACTCTTGAATAATCTCTCACTTTTTCGTTGATGTCAACATACACTATATAACAATATACATCTCACCTTCCTTTTCTCTCTTGAAGCACTCCCAAGGTTATGAACTTTCCCCCTCTTTGACATATTGACAAATTAGGAACCAATTGATATTGAGGACCTAAAAATATTACCAATATGAGAAGACCATCTTAAAAATATATTACAAACTCCCCCTTATCTTGATCCTACCTCTTCTTGCCTTGACAACTTCATTTTATTCCATGCCAATACTCTCTTCAATCAAGAACTACAAATAATGAAGAAAAAACACACAAATATGAATAATTTTGATCAATTCATCATACCAACCTCATTGAAAACTTATCTATAGAAAATATCACCATATTTTTGATATGACTGAAGCATCTCACATATGCTTCCCTTCACATCATTCAAAGATCCTCAAGCTATTCAAGTGATCTTGAGTTGGCTCCCCATAATTTTGTGCATAACACCTTGTACTTATCATCCATAAACTACTATCTAACGAAAATCATCAAGAAACATCTGAAAGGGAATCCCCTTAATAATTAAGAGCCATTAAACATCTTGAGCATCTTCATACCTTCACACACCATGAAGAACCACCATATAACTTATTAGCCTTGTCTCTACAGCTAATATAAGGACCACCAAAAAAAATTCATGCCACTCACCAACTAGAAAAAATACACTAAAAAAACTTGATAACTCTCCTTGAAACATAGATACCTTTCACCTATGGTGAAACTAAAAAAAATACACTCTTCTTCTTACTAGTCATGTCTCGTCTCCTTATAGCCCTACCTATAACTTTTAGAGCCCACATCTTTCAATCGAGACACTATCAATTCTTGAAACTTGATATCTAGAGCAATCTCATATGCCCCCTCTATTACACCAATTCTCATTACCTATCTCATCTTATGCAACATACTTCCTTCATATACTAACTTGTTAATTAGGTCTCCATCTCGACAGAAACTTGAATAAATTAAAAAAAACAAACCTTGAAATATATGTAAAGCTTGTTTTGACAACCCATTTATCCCATTCAACTGATTAAGAATCCTCAAACCTCAATTCACAATACAAACCACTTCTCTAGCATACTCCTAAACCCTAGAATCTCAAAATAATCAAGGTCAACAACCTTCCTTCTAGTCAATGCCCTCCTCTAAAATTTATTACACACCTAGAGATAACCTTTACACACTTCTGGACCATTATTTTAGTTTTCATAACTTTAGTAACCGATACATATTATAAGCCATTTTAGGACCTACATACTCTTAAGCACAAATTGGGAAACCTAAGAGCAAATAAAAATATCCAATTTTAATTTAACATACCTTTAGAACATAAAAACACTTTAAGAATGCTAAAATAAGGTCAATGGACCTTTAAATGCAAAAATATCATCTTGACAAATCACAAATCCCCTTTTTCCACAAGAAAAACTTCAATCTAACCTTGCAAACTGACCATATAAAACTATGACATAACTTTATCATCATCACAACATATCTTTCAACTAGACATATGTCCTCCAATTGAAAAAATCATTTATACCCATCTATAACTATCTAAATAATTTCAAAACAACACTTTATTATCCATAATAAAAATTTATCCTAAGAAGCATAGGTAGAGACACCCTATTTCATAATATCCTAGAATAATGTGAAACTAGGAGTTGCCCACAACTCCTCATATTCCTTCTCCTCCTTTATCAATTGATACTTGTAGTTATTCTTCTTCTTCTTATGCTTAATAAAAGCAACATGCTCAACTAATACATCATTATCCTTTTCATCGATGATTGGATTGATAATACATGGAGATAACATAAATTTATGACATACCTTTTCATCTTTAGAATCTTCCTTATAGCTTGGAACCTCATCACTAGATACTAAAACTTGATGTTATTTGAATGATACTTTCTCAACAAAAATAGGATGTTCACTTGGATCCATATACACCACATAGCTAGCCTAGACCAACTCTTTGGTCTTCACCTTGAGTTTGGTCTCTTTATTCTTAACATGAGTAGACAATGAGACCTCTTGGAACTTTGCAACGTTTGTACCTTTATCCATAATATTAAATAGATTACTTGGACCTTTAGATTCATCATGAATCATACTTGTCACTTTAGGCTTTCATTTGTTAACTTTCCTTCTTCCTTGCACTCTAGGCTCCTAATTCAACTCATTTTATCTTTTAAGCTTTTACTTACAGACCCTAGCAATGTGACCTTTCTATTCAAAATTATAGCACACCATACCATTTGTAAGAAACATATCTTATCATAACTTATTCGAAAAACAACATGTAATGTGTCTCATGTCATGATAGTTAAAGTACTAAATTTGTTCAGACCGTTTGACTGATGACCCCCATCATAGTTCCATAAAAACTAATTTCTAACAAGTCTTTTGCATTCTCTAGACCTATGATCAAATTTATTACATGTTTAATAGTAAGCATTGAATATTACATACCTCATGGCATTCAGCTATCTGATCTAATTTGTCTTTATTCTGTCAGCACCTTCATTCCTTGTTTGATGATTTATCTTCAAAGTATGATTGTCCTAGTTCAAATTAGTATTCATCTTGTCTTGAGTTACATTATTTTGTTCTTCTTCGTATCTATGACTAGTTATATCACTAATATGATTTTGACTACTTAGATTATTTTTTAGATCACATGAGATATTTTTAAATCTCTCAAAAGTCTTCACCTTACTAGATGACTTCTCTAACTTAGATTTTAAAGACTCATTTTTAGAAACATACCTTAAACATTCATCTTCTTTAGCTTTTAGGCTTGTAAATAGGACTTATAATTGATAACTAAGATGCTTTACCATATCTTTATGCTCCTTGTTATCTTCATTTAATATTTCTTCATACACACTAAATTTCTCCACATATTCTTTGAGTTGAGACTTCATCTTATTATTGAAATTCTTCTCAATCTTTAGTTCTTTAAGAGTATTTGTCAATGTAGTCTAATAATCCATCTCATCTTCATCATCATTTGAATCAATACAAGTATAATCCTTTTGATGTGAACAAATTTATTCTTTAGTCATGAATAGGATTTCCTCTTCATTAGGACCATCATCTGCATGATCATACTCTGTGTCATTGTCATCATTCTCATTTGATGAGCTATAATCTTATTTAGTGTAGAGACTCTTCTTGTTCTTGAAATACTTTTTCTTGTTGTTATAATTTATGAATCCTTTCTTCTTAAATGTCTTCTTATCTTCATCATGACCTTCACCATGATCTTCATCATCATTCTTCTCATGCTTATGAGGGAACTTATGAGTAAAATTTCTTATATTTCCATAGATGAAACATTTTAAGGGTAGTTTACACTTATACTCCCTTGATCATGTGTTCAATTTCCAAATAATCAAAGAAATTAGTTTATCCTTATCAATATCAAATATGTAATCCTCTTTGGGTTTATTACCTTGGAAAATTTTCTTAGGCTTCATCTTTATTTTGAATGCTAAATCATTCTTCAGCGGTATATCATCATTTACACTCATCTCATAGGTAGTAAGAGTGGCATGCAATTAATCCATCTTCAACTAAGTAAGATCACAAATTTATTCTATAGAATATACTTTTGGATCAAACTTGAGAGATAGAGACCTTAATACCTTTTGAACTATAGTAGACTCTTCAAGGTTCTCTACAAGACCTTTGGTGATGTTCACAGTCTTATCAAATCTCTACAGAAAGGATGCCACTGAATATTCTTCCTTCATCTTGAGACTTTAAAATTGCCTTCTTTAAGTTTGTAACATAGAAATCTTGACCTTTGAATCCCATTCATAGATGTTATACATTTTTTCCCAAATCTCTTTAGTATATTTAGAATGTATTATGTTTGTGAACTCAGTCACTATAACACCACAAATTATATCATTCATTTCCTTAGAATTAATCTCAAATAGCTTCTTGTCTACAACACTAGATGGATGAGTAGTGGGAGAAATATAAACATCCACAATAGATCGTCATACATCAAACCCTAGATACATAATGTATGTCCTCATCTTTGCACTCTAGAATGCATAATTAGATCTTTTGAACATCAGTACTTGCTTAGTATAGAAACCTCTTTGATGACTACCAATATTTTAACTTAGATCACCTTTAAGCTATCAAGAATTTAACAAAGGACCTGCTCTTATACTAATTATTATTGGTATAATAATTGAGGGGGGGTGAATCAGTGAGCCCAAATAATCTAACTTCAATTTTAATCCCTTTTAGTTCTTAAATAATTACCATAAGCATTCATGAAGGATACACATCATTCATATCAATCAACAAGAGAGACAATGCAAGATCAATCACATAAAACATGACATATGTGGGAAACCCTCTTGATGGATAAAAACCATAGAAAATTACAATTAAACTACTGTACTATAAAATAATAACCAATTTAGACCAATTACAACTAATCAAGGAACTACCATCCCTATTTAATGAGATTACAATCCCACATTGTACTACCACACCTATCTAATTGAGTTAAAACAACAACTAGACCTTTAGCAAGTTTTACCTTACAAGGAGGTTAAAAACCCCTTAGAAGATGAGATAACACACTAAAAAATGTCAATATATCCACATTTAAATTGATGTTTACAATACATGATGATTAACCTTGGCTTATCACTCTTCACCTTTGCTCACACTCAATATGCAAGAGCACTAATTTACCAACATAATTATGACCTACATGTCATACAAATAGTCTTGAATCTATTCTACTCTTAAAATCATCTTAAATTCACACACCCTTTCTTTTAATTTATAACACACTGCTCTCAAATGCAAAATCAATGCAAAAGTCTCC
This sequence comes from Torreya grandis, assembly GCA_037957365.1. Classification (NCBI taxonomy): domain Eukaryota; kingdom Viridiplantae; phylum Streptophyta; class Pinopsida; order Cupressales; family Taxaceae; genus Torreya; species Torreya grandis. The sequence goes on from JARHVA010006399.1 coordinate 664,074, forward strand.
CTTCTATATCTAGAAACCAACACATTTGGTTTCACCATTTATAGAGATATCATGACTATAAACATCTTGGTCAAACATTAAGCATGACTTAACCCTTAAGGCATATATAATATTAATGAAAATCTAAAAATAATCCACATAGACTGGCCATATCACCCATAGTTCACCCTTAAGGAACTACATCTTTTAATTAGGCCCTTGTAGCCCTTATAGGTCTCATTAAGACCCATTCATTCCTTTAGCACTCCATTGACCAAAGAAGGAACATAAGACAACTTAAAAATGCATATTTACACTCTACATGACCCCTTAGTCATCCTTAAATTGTTATAGTCATCATTTCATTCTTTTGTAGAAGCTCAATCAAATCAAACAATAGCCTTGTTCATAAGGACACCATGAATGAATACACAGTAAACCTATTAATATATGTTCATACTAAATATAGATTTATCACACCTCCAAAATTTATATAAATTATTATCATGGATTTTATAACATTTACTATTATCCAATTCATCAATAGACATCAAAATAATATTAAAACAAGCTCAAATAATCTTCTTGGGTTACTTGCAAAATACACACTAACATAGATTCAACTCTTAACCTCAATATATTTGACTATACACACTTTTATATCTTAAAATATATATTTTTGAATGTTACATTCAATCTTCTACCACATTACTTTTTACACCATGAGTAAATTCTATATAAATCAAAAAATATATCAAAAACACTAGACACTAGTTTTTCCTTTACAAATTCAAATATTCAAAAATAGTCACAGTTCAACCTCAACACTCTAATCACATCTCATGTCCTTAATTTTTCAAATTTATTTCATACCATTGATATGATTTTATGTTTAATGTATAATTTTCCAAATCCCAAACATTAAAACTTGAACATGTTGACCTCATCTCATGTAACCTAGCAACTTTGACTTCATACACTCTATTGATCTCTTTGAGATTGTCCTCACTTTAGTCATGCTAGATAGTTGTCACTTTGACCTCTTGAATTTAATGTAAACCATTGATATCAATAAATACAAACCATAAATCAACTTTTATCCTGGAAGAATATTGATCTTTATCTATCCTTGATCTTAAACTTCAAACACTTTAAGCTCTTTTACATGTTGTCCACCATAGATCTTGATGTATGAACTCCTATGCACTGTCAATATCCTATGAACTACCTTACTATGAACCTCACATAGTTTGATCAATCTTTATGATCACCTATGAGCTGTAGTATATTCATTTGGTCTTGTTCTTTACCCATCACAAAAATGACTATGTATGGGAACCTTTGCTTATCTAATTGGAAGGCCAACTTTTCACCTCAATATCTTTTGCTTTGCTCAAGTTCATGTTCTAAAATTTGGACCAAATAGTCTCCTCACATATAATAATCCAACCATGTGTTAATATGGTCCTTGAAACCTCATACATGTGAGATATAATTACATTAATATACCTCCTTAGATTTATCTATTATAGATGCAACTATGTCAAAAATTGCTTGGAAGGCCAACTTTGAATATGCATATCTTTTGATGAATTTGGAATATGATCTAAAATTTAGTGAAAATCAACTAGACATAAAACTAAAAATCCCATATGATCACTTTCTCCTAAAATATCTGCACATGCAATATATGACTACATCAAAATACTTTCTTGACTTTTTCTTACCTCATACAAATTTGGCTAAGTATGGAAAACCATTGTAAAACTGTCTAGGAGCCCAAATTATACCCAAATATCTTTGATTGGGCTTAGGTGCATGACTTGAAACTTAGTGAATAACTAGGGAATAATTTGATCACAACCCTATGACCAACTCCATCTGACTCATCCACATGTGGCAATGGTGATTTCAACAAACTACCTACTCAAACTTTCTGCAACTACACCTAACATGTCTAAATGAAAATAATGATGAATGAGGTGAAATCTATTCATTCACACAAGTAGTCAAATAATATAAAATAATATTAGGGACCCCTTACACATCCTCAAATCACCAAATTCATTCATGAACATCACTAAACATGTCAAAATTGAAGATCAACTAAGCCTCTTTCAAGCATACAAGGATAAGCACATTTTTTTCATTGTCACTTAGGTTATTAAATCACATCATCCACTCACCAGGACACATGTATGACATCACCATGATATCTTTGACATCTCTCTAATAATTCATGTTAGTATATTTCATAACCATGATGAAATGATAATGGTATGGAAGTACAAAAGCATTAATCAACTCACTTTTCCCATGTTTATGTTCATCTAATTATGTGTGTGTGTGTGTACGCATGCGCACACCGCGCATGTGCATACACACGTGTTCACACACATGTGTGTTTAATAATAGGAAGGGAACCATCATGCATTGTCCATGGCCCCAACTTCCTCTTCCTTATGATCATGTTACTACACATTCTCCATTACAACCATCTAATATCAAATAATCTCTCATTTTATCATAATAGATTGAGATATTTTTTAGTAATAGTTTATGATCATAGCTAATGTTCTCAAATTAATATAATAAATGCATCTCTTAATGCCTTCATTTCTCATAGATTAACAAGGAATAATAAACTCAATCATGCATTATCAAAATGATTTTTAGAAAATAGTTCATCCAAACTCTATGACAACCAAAATCATCAAAAATAGAAACCTTTTCATGTCAAAGATATTCCACTAACATTAAATGAGAACACTATTTTTATACTCAATTCATTGTTATATACAAGGCACAATATGCACAAGCTACAAATAATCATTAATATCAACTACCATTTTTTTATCATATAGAGTTTTGATGTGATAAGATTCCTAATCATGAAGGTATGACATAAAAAGTTTAAGTTTTTCATATGCATAAATAACATTCCAAAAACTACCATGTTTGGTCTAGAGTTCATTGAAATTATAACCTTACCCAATATAGAACTACCACACGCAAGTATTTTATTCACTGTTGAATAAAATGAACCAATCAAATACTTCATGCCAGAGCTCCTAGTGTTTAAACCAGGCTTTGATACCAATTACAAATACTTCCAAAAATGTACCTAAAAATGCAACCGACATTTTTTTACATAACATAATAAGAATAAAACATTTTTTATTGCCTAACTTAGACACTAGACTCCATATCAATACCCACTATCCTTGAATATATTCATTTTTATTTGTTCCAATGTTTTAATATCATTTACATAGAAATACATTAGAAGTTCAAGGTATCATTTACACATCTGCATTGATTGATGTTTTATGAGGTGATAGATGACATAATAATAAATATCACTCTTGTTTATCAGATGGATGGGGACACACAAAAGTACCTAACTTAATGGGATATGATCCATCATATATACTTATTTAAGATCCACTATAGATTAGGTTAAAATCCTCTAGTATTGTAATTTTTATACTCTTAATAAAATCAATATCATTAGATTAGTCATCACAGTTTAGGATTTTGCTCTAGCTAATGTTATCATTAATGATGTAACATAGTTTGGGATTTTGTACATGATGACAACTCTCCATATTCTTATATCTCCTCTCTATCAATTTAAATCCTCTTAGTTATGATATAATTAGATGATAACAAGGTTTGCAAACACAAACAAATGAAGAGTTCTTCTTATTCCACATGACTAATCATTAGAGTAAAAATAAAATCATCACACCTTAGGGAGTCTTAATCTCCTATTTAGAGGATTATAATGATGGTGTTGCCACAATAGTTTTAATAGAGCTAAACATTCTTAGAATAACTTAGGGATAACAATATGATTAGTGAAACCCTAAGCATTTCATAATCCTTAAATGAATAGTAGATTCCCCACACACACACACACACACACACACACACACACACAAGCCATGATTGTCATAACCATTACTTAATCTTCATTTATTACTACTTTTAAGCTTATCATAATATGTTCCCTTGTTAATAGTTAAGAACAATATTTATTTATTCAACCTTATATCATTTACTATCTCTAAGATGGAAAAAATTACAAGGAAGGTGTAATGTTGTAACTTGATCAAGTATGGTAAAAATTCTAACATAATTATATCAACTTATTAATTAAGCAAATTATAATCCTAAGCCACCCCAATGGTCTAGATGCAAGATCAAAGTTGAAAAGTGATAAGAAGAGAGCATAGCCTCCACTTAGGATTAAATTTATCATGAATTACTCAATTTAATGAATGGGGTTCTATAAGTTTTCTTCACATGATCTAATGTTACACTAAGTTAAGGTAAAGGTACTTATATATACACTAGATCACTTCTAAAAATACTAAGATTGCAAATTCTAAATCTATTTAGTTAAAACTTGTTAAATTAATTCAGTTAGAACTTATTAATTAGCCTATGCCTCTTTTAGATATGGATAAGAGTGGAATTTATGGTTCATTACACAAGGGACAATTATAGATTATTCAAGAAATTATAATTTCTATGGGAAATCAAAATGAGATAAGAAGATCCTTTTAGTAATTAGCTTTAAAAAGAGAACCATGTAATATAATTTAAGGGATATATTACATTAAATACAATACACAAAGACCCAAATTATTATGAATTAAGGAAGGTAGTTTAATAACACTGAGTTTATTGAGTGATTAGTTTCATAACCTATTGAGTTATTTTGCATTCCTTTGGTAGACCCAAACCTTGTGACATCCTATCATCATGATGAACACTTTTTAATTTATAATTTTAAATATGAATATAATCAGCTAAGATACACAATATTCCAAGGAAGATATTATAGTAATGAAAGAACACACTTCTCCCATTTTATAGATTTTAAAAGTATCAAGAGAAAAGGTTTCGATATTCTCAATATATAAAAGAAAATATTATTTCAAATTTAAAATTTTACAATTAGAAGAGAACATCTAAATAAGTCCCAATCCTTAATTTCTATTCACCTTGATCAACTTCACCTTACATTGTAAGCACACACTATTTTTTTCACCGTAAAGTTGGCAATGCTCTCCTTGAGAAGAAATTAGAAGAAAATAATTGATTAATTTCCTCAACTAATAATTTTCACAACTCAAACTCATTTGCATTGTTACAATATGCTAAAGGAAGTAATATTAATAAAATCAAATTGTAATATGGATAAAAACAAAATTTGAGTGATTCCGTATAGGCCTGACAATTCGATGGGCCTTCAAACAAGATAAGTTGAACTAAAATAAAAATCAAGTTGCTATAAACTATTAATCCATAATTCTTTTTAATGTTTAAGTTTCAAGGTTCATATTTTTTCGCTGTAATAATCCTCGTAATTTTTTATTGTAATGATTTTGTGGTTCTTTTCAATGTAGAGTGACACCAACATAGGATTTAAGACAATGGTTTCAGATCTAGATAACCCCTGTGCTTGGAAAGGTTCAACAATGAAATGACCCCAATTGCAATACTCTGCGTAATAATTTTAGGAAAATATTTAGTATAATTAGACAACTAAAGATTCCTCCATTAAATAAGGATAACGAATATTTTTAATCATTTAACCCAAAACTTTCAACTCCAATACCTAATTCAAAACTATAGAATATTTTATTAAACCTTGAGATTTAAACGCATCTGCGTGGATTAAATTATATGCACATTCTGACATCCACCCGATCTTTGATTCACTCACCGCAAAGGATAGGGCAGATAGCATAAGCACTACACCAACGGCCACATAAGCTCACCCTGTAAGCTGTCCCCCAAATGCAGAATAGTGGTGAGTGCTCAAAAAATGTGTTTGTTAAAGTGCGTAGCCATGTTATCATCATTTGGAATATCCCATAATAATTATGATAACCAAAACAATTAGAAAGGGCCATTACACAGCATCGTTGCTATGTTTCAAATGCCACGTGTTGTTTCACAAACACTACTGTAGCGATCAATTGCCAAGGGCTGTTACATAACCATTACAGTTGGGTTCCATGCTCAAGGTTGTTAACAAATAATATCGAAGGTTTAAGCCCTGCATGCCATTACGCAAGTAATATTACTGGGATTCGAATGCACATGCCATTATACAACTAATACTTCTACGGATCTGAACCTTGAATCTACTGGATTTTATCGATTTCTAATATATTAACTTCACCCTTTTGTTAAAAATGATGGTGTAACATACAGGGATTAAAATAAATATTATTGTTTGTTATTAATATAAATTACTTGTACTATCCAACACTAAATTTCCACATGGTGAATAATGCTACAATAATATTCAATGCTGCTAAGCAAGGGAATTCGCCTACTCCGCAATCAAGAAATATAAATGAATTTAACTGGGTAATTTCAAGAACAAAACTACCTCAATAGTAAACTTAACCTCCACGCCCTGGCCAGAAATTATTTCTATTTAACTTTATATTATTATCTCAATCGACTTTAGAACATGCTATTATATCCACTAAATAAAATACAAATTTATAATATTAGGATTTAAAATTCTGGTCTACAACTTAATGCCCCAAATCTGAATATAGCATATTAGTATCAATGAGTAATACAATGATTTAATAGCAAAACGTAAAACTCTATTTTTTTTCTATTTTATTTTTAACAGATTCAAGAGGAAGGGTCAGATGAGAACATGCCTAAATGAAGGATAATTCTTTCTCCGCCCATTAGATATTTTCCTTTCGCATCTCCTTAGTTGAGCATGGAATTCAAGACGTTGTGGAAACTTTTCATTTAGCCGATTATAACATATCAGAGCTACGTTCCTTCCAGCAGTTCACCCCTACTCACCTCACTTCATTTCTCCTTAATTTCTCATCTTAAATCTTTGTTTTCTGATTTATTTATTTTATTATTATTATTTTAAACAAATAATCAATGATGTGCGGTAAGGTTAGTATTTTTATGTAAGACAGTCTTCAAGTCCCTTGGGGAACTTTCAAAATTCTATTTGAGAGTTGTGTGGTCAGTTGAGGGCTACAAGAAGGATTTAAAGCAATTTTAAATTTCATTTTTTAATATGGTATCCACTTTGTTTCGTTGTCACAGGTGCATTGGATTTTTAAAAAATAAAAATAAATTTATAGAACCATATGAAATAGTATAAGATTCAAGAAATCTTCTTCCAACATATTAAATAGTATAAGATTCAGGAAATCTTCTTCCAACAAAAATGTTGGGCCTACACAATGAATATAGGTTCCCAAAGCATGCCCAAAAAAATCTCCAAGGAGAAAATTAATCCTTAAATGTCTCCCAAGAAAACAAATGTTGCACTTTTCCCTAAGCCCCCTTATTCTACATCAACTCCAAAGAATATGTCTTAGATTGGGTCTTCTTGAATTTACTTTACAAAATTAAAATAGCATGCCTAGTAAAAAACATAATATAATGATTACAACCAACACGAATAGTTAGTAACTCACTATATTACGAAAGACTAGCAATCATGATGTTATATATCACTACCTTATAATGTGTCTAGGGTAAGATACAATATATATTATTTTATGTCTATATATGTTTTGGGCAAATTTATTACACTTATTTACCATAAATAAATCAGGAAGAAAAGAATTAGCATTAACCTGCTCTTTAATATTTTAGCATCATTGTTTGGGATCCTAAAAAAGAAGTTTAATCAAACTTTATATTATATCTCATGGTTTTGAAAGCCAATATTTCCCTCTGATTTAATAAATTTTATTCTTATTAGAGGGTATCAAGTCTAGGTTAATCTCTTAGTCTCTTAGTCATAGTGAATGAGAAGCATGCAATATTAGTATGGCAATGTTTAGCTTATAATATTATTCTCATTGGCAAGTTCAAACAAACACATATTATTGATAATGAATATGATGTGTATTATCCATTATAATATGTTCTTATAAGATGATAAAACAAACAAGTACAAGGTGTGAAATAAACAAAGAATAATCATCCAAAATATGCACCCTCTATTCGTCGATCACCATGTTGATTGGATGGAGATACAAGATAATTAGAGGTATTATGACAAAGATTCCTGCCACTACTAATAGATGTATTATAATATTAATTCAACATGAAATCCATGGTAAAACACAAAATAAGACGATAGAAACTAATCATGTTCCTGTAATCATAATATCAATATACACTAATCCTTTTATTATGTCATACTTAGGATACAAACTAAACTCTTTAACGGACACACATGCACAAGGGAAAATAATGATAAAATAAGGATGATATCTCATAAATCCTTGTATAATAGAGTGGGACGTGACACCTTATCTATCCAATTCTAGTGATACATATACCCAATATACATATTGTAAGTGAGAAAAGTGTCAAAATTATTGATTAAGCAAGATTTATATAGGACACAGAAAATAAAAGGGATAA